>LN891079.1:223860-261363 GCA_900010015.1 Tuber aestivum
AAGTTAAAGTTGCCAAGATCTGATCTCAAATCACGATTTCAAATCAGATTTGGCGGGCCAAACACCCCCTTAGGGACTATACCTCCGTAGTTGCATAGGGATTAGCTATGTATACAGTTGCACCCGAACTTTTCTAACAGAACTGCACCATGGTGGACCGCCAACCAGGAGAGTTGGCAGTGCCACAGCGTGCCGCACGGCAAGGTATGCTATGATATTGTATGGTTCCGGAAGACTAGACGTACATAGGACCACTTTTCCAACGAAAACTGTGACAGTTTTGAACGCAACGTTTTCCGTAAATGCTTTTGGTTAAGCTTTGTAACCTGTATTAATGATTATTAAAAATACCATTATTATGAACTAACCCCTTTTAAATCGGGTTTTGTTCTTAAAAATAGGTTACACTAAACTTAAATCCAGGCGTTACGAAAAACGTTTCACCCTAAACTGGTCCTACGGCTAGTCTTCCAGAACAATACCTGTAGATCACGACACCCGGCCATGGGTGGACAGAGCAGAGACAGGAAAGAATAGCGGAGAGGGTTTGAACCCGCAGGGATTCGCGCTTATGAATGATGATGAAAGAAAATGTGGGGTCCTATCCCTGACTAGCTAACTGACCAACCAATCAAACAACGATCACAAAGAATCACTCGAGCATCGCATTGTGCTGTATTTGTATCACGGGCTGTCAGGCCAGTAAAGCTTGAGGAAGGACGGATGGATGGATGGATAGGCCCAAGCGTAGTCAAAGTATGCACGCCCCCAGGTCCCGGGAGTCGGCGGAGGCAAGGGAAATAGTTAAAATATGAAGATTGCCCTTTCAAGAGTTGGTCCCAGATGGAACGAGTGTTCGGAAAAAAAAAAAAAAAGATCCGTAAAAAATTCGCAGAGAAGCGAGGGTAAAAAAATAAAAAAATAAAAAAAGCCACAAGTGACTGTGTTCTACTGCGCTGTACTATACGATATGTCTGATCACAATGCAAATGGATAGATATCATCGTGACGCCCCCAAGGTTCCGGAAATCCCCTTCCTCTAACCGCAATTTCCCTCCCTTCCTCCCCCACAAAGGGTCATAAAGGGAGGAAAGAAAGAAATGCATCAAGCCACCAGTGAGTGTGAAAGACATGCACAGAGACAGAATAGCTGACAGGACGGGCAAACATAGTGAAAAAGGGAAGAAAAAAAGAAAAAAAAAAGGTTCCCAAGTGATGGCAAAGGGAAAAAAAAGAAAAGGAGAAGCAAAAAATCAACTATCGAGATAACTCAGTATAGCGAGCGAGAGGGAACTCCATCCAAGAGCCTCTGTCCGATTCCCTAACAACATATGCCACCCTTCTTCTTCTTCACCCCGCCACGTTCACCTGCGGCATCCACCCCACCCCTTCCTCTTCCAAATTCACCGGAATACCCGGGTCCATATATTCTCTCATGATCAATCTCCGCACGGCGCTCAACGAGCTTGCGCGCAATTACCTGAAACACCTCATCGATTCCTGCGACCACCAGACAGACGTCTATTACCAGTCCGTGCGGGGAAAAGCGGGCAAGGGCACCGTTTAATGCAGCATGGACGGGGGCAAAAACTCACCTTGATCATCCCTCGCAGAAATCTCATGGCAGGTATCCATTCCCAGCCACGACGCATCCTCACCATCACCCAGATGCTCGGCGGCGTAGGCAACGCACCTATCGAATGAAACCTCACGCTTCGAGGGGTCCGCATTGACGAGATCCGCTTTCGTACCAACGATGTGGATGATTATGTTTTGGTTGTTTACATTCTTCTTGAGTTCGACAAGCCTTTAGAAGTAGCATTGACGGGGTATTGGTTTTTAAGTTGGCATGGGAAAAAAAAAAAAAAGAAAAAGACGAAGAAACCGATGTATGTGTGCATGTGGAAGATAATAATATCAGGGGAGAAAAGATGGGCAAGTTGAGCGCAAGCGCAAGAAGGGGGAAAGAGGTTCTATTTACCATGAATGCATCGCCAGAAACGAGGCTTCCGAAGTAATGTCGTAGCAAAGAATCCCACAATTAGCGGAACGATAGTAGAGTTTCGAAATCGAGCGGTAGCGTTCCTGGCCCGCGGTGTCCTGCAAAAAGGTGATCCGATACCCGTCAGAATCATGACCCCACAACCACCGGCATATATATCATCACAAGCGCTGTGCAGGGGGGTTATCACCCAAATCTACAGGGATAACCAACATCAGCAGCGATAACCATGGATAACCGGATTATCAATCAAGGTCATACCTGAAGCCTCACAAGACAATCATCAACAACCACCCTCTTTGCCAAGAACGAAGCGCCAATCGTCGATTCCGAAGCCGGATCGAAGGTATTCTTGACGTATCTAACCACCAAAGAAGTCTTCCCGACACCTACCGCCCTCCGAAAAAAAAAAAAACACCCGCCGGAATCAGCTACCGGTAATCCCACCCAGGGACCACAAAGACGAGCCAAACCAACCTTGAGTTCCCAAAACAACAACCTTCGCTTCAAGGCTCATGACACCGACTGCCTTATCGGAACCCGAATCCCTGTGGTTTGTGGGTTCGTAAAGCTTTTTTATTATATTCCTTTTTTCCCCTTTCTCTCTTCTCTCCTCCACTCGTAAAAAGTTGCAGCAACGGAGCGAGAGAGAGAGGGAAAGCAGAAAAGATGGTGATAAAAATAAAAATACTACCCTCACAGAGGATACGCTATCAAACGGTGAAGAATGAGCGGGGGTGACGAGGAACGAAAACAAAGCAAGGAGGTGGTCGTGGTGATGGCGAGCTGGCGAGTACCGGTATGGCACCGTAAGAAGGCAGGGTAAAGGAACGGTCAGCAGGTCAAAATAAGAGGAGACCGCCCACCGAAGGAAGGAAGAAAGAAAGAAAGGAAGGAAGGGTCGACGATGAGAGAAAGAGGGTGGTTTGCGGTTGAAGGAGTTAGGGTTTAGTCTTGGCACTTGAATTGAACCCTTACTTGCAAGTGCACGAGGTCATGTCCGCTACCGGTAGTCTAGTCTATCTATCACACAGGCGGAGAGGTTGAAAGGATGAATGGGGTGGTGGATGGGTGGAAGCCAATGCCTGTCGTTTCGGCTCTGGCGTCAGGTGGGTTCGGCTTGGGTGCGGGATTACTCGTAGAAGATGGTTGGTATTGGCCGTTACCACCACCACGCCCGGTCCACGGGGTGAGAACGAGTATGATATAACCTAATAATATTATGATACCGTGAGTAGAGAATACCACCACAGCAAGCCCAGATCAGATCCAAATCGGCCACCCAATCTCATCCGCACGAGTTCAGCACGAGTACAGTACTCGAGTACAGTACAGTAAACGCCTTCCCATCCCGAGGCTGCGAGGGCAACCGCACAAGACAGACACCCACGGACAGGCGACATGGCACAGGCACGCAGGATGGCAGGCAAGCTGGGACGGCAAGTGACATCATCCGCAAGAGCGACCACCCATAAAACCCTTTTTCACCGACCGACCGACTGACACAAAGCGAGCGGACCATCTCGCTGAATGGTGGAGCAGTACCGGTAGTAGGCTTGGCGATCCGCGCAGTACTGTACGAGTACCAGAAGGGATGCCTACGGTGCGGTGCAGTGCTTCGCTGTTGAGTCCCAGCACTGCACCCGTACTGTACTGGTAACAACGCAGGCGCGAATTGCCTACCGTACCGTACAGTACCCACCGTAGTACGGTTGCACTGTACGGTGCCAGTGGTTACCTATCATCAGCCTGTGCCTACCGCAAATTGTACTCGAGTACTGTACCTGTCGGAAGGGTATCATACCGTAGGCCTCACCCCCCGATTCTCCACCAACATATCATACGAGTAAGAGGAAGAAGAGAAGAAGAAAAAAAAATCCGCCACCAAAGACGTATACACTCGGCTCGAGGTGCGCTTTTCTTAGCATCGTATAATACTGTACTCGCACATAAGTCTACTGTACGCCTTCCGCAACTCCAAAAACACTGATGCGTCCAACGACCAACCAAGCGATACCCACTACGGTATGTCGGCGGTAGTAGTACCGGTGCCGTACTGCATACATCTCCACTCCACCTACGCCTACTACGCCTTTAGCAAGAGAACCCTTCGGTATGATACTGTAGTCTACGTCGTAGGAAGGAAGGACAAACTCCAAGGTGTCTATATATAATACCCTCCCAGTACGCACCACCACCACCACCATCATCAAGTTTCTGCTTTCCATCGTCCACAAGTCGTATCACAATTCCTCAATCCCTCTCCCATACCTTCGGATAGCACGTCCACGGAATACAACCCAGTACGCGATCAGGACATGGCGTGGAGCGGCAGTGTAATAGCGGGACTCGAACCTCCGGATATTGGAAACTACGGTAGCTCACGGTCTCCCAATAACACTGATGCTCCGCAGGAAAAATGGCCTGCGCAAGCAAGCACTCGTACTAGCACTGACCCGTCCGACAGAGTGACCACACGACCGGTATCGCACCCCAAAACCCAAATACCCGGGGACCGCGCCCACCAGGTCGGATTTTACAGTATGATATTACACCAGCATCACCCCCCTCTTCTAACCGGATTCAAATCTCAATGACAACAACATGATAACAAACACAACACACTTATCGTACAGGGTAGGAGCAAACAAACAAACCACGCTATCAGTATCTCAACCTCCCCAGCCACCCAGCAAAACAGACACCGCAAACACGGGAGCTACAGAACCTCAACTAAATTTTAGTAGCGGAGAGCAGAAGGGATGAAACGCAGAGCGCAACCAAACTGACCAACTAGCTAGTCAGCCAACATGAATCCACACTCGCGAACCCACCCGCTAGCGTACAACTGCTTTATAAATCCAGTGCCATACAAACTCAGCGGGCGGTAGCAGTTTCGGCGGGTGAAATATGGCGGTATAACGTGCACGGCCCGCCGTGTTACGTTTGATAAGCTGTACAGAGCGCATCCTTCTGCGCAGCGCGATGCCGGCCACGGAACCCGACGTCAACCGCAGTGTACGCCACTCACAAGTTCCACTCCACCCAGCCATCTACCCCATATCCACACGTCCCACTCGCCCAACTTCTCCCTACTCAAGACAATCTGCGGCCGAGTGATGCCCAGTGACGACAACCCGGAATTGTCGGGCTCCTGTGATACCGGGTACTCCCCTTTTCCCCGGAAAGCATCAACCCCCCCCCGACACTCACCACAATGCCCTCGTACGGGGGAAACTGCTGGAATAGACAAAGGTATGCCAATTACTCGAAATATAATATATATAAAAAAATGAGAAAATGGGGAATAAAAATAAATAAATAAAAAAGTACGGCAGTGAGGGCCGAACCAAAAACGAACTCTTGGAAAGTAAGTAAAACCCCATCAACACACCAGCACACTCACCTCGTCCTGTCCTGTCCTACCACCCAGCCAACCAGCAATCCGGAAAACTTGACGCCATTCCCACACATTCGCAACATCATTACTCAAAGGCATCATCACACCCGCCCACAAGGGGCCAACCAAAAAGAGATAGCACCAGAGAAAATGGCCATAATGGAGATGATGAATCAAGCTCCAAGCCAACCATCCAAATAATAACAATAAAAAATGACCAGACAAAGCATTAACCATAGTTTCACTTGCACACCCCGTTCCCTGCAAACAACCCATCTATGAGCCTCCATAGGCCCTGTCAACCTCCGATTGATACCTCTGAAGAATCCCCTTTCTATTTAGCTTCTGAGCACTAGTCACCAGATTCTATTCGGAAATTATTAGCCGTCATCCTCATAAACACGAGCATTCGGGGAAACTCACATTCTGGGGGGTCCATTCTTCATCGGTCAAGACACAGCCTTCAATCAGCTCGATGCCAGCAAGCCCACCCCTTTTCCCGGCGGCGATAAGCTCCCTCATGACAATCTGGTTCAACTTGGCGTCATGGACAAGCTGCTCAAATTCCCCCTCGATACTGTTCTCAGCAGCAAGCTTCTTCAAAGCCGCCTCGACAGGGAAAATAATGGCGACAGGCTTGGTCTTTTGTTCATCGGCATAGACACAGATGTTGCCAACAACGCTTGATGCACGATAGACCGATTCGAGCTTCTCAAGAGCAATGTATTCTCCGTTCAGAGTCTTGATCAGGTTCTTCTTGCGGTCAATAAGTTTCAAGTGACCATTCGAATCCCATTCACCGATATCCCCGGTCTTGAACCATCCATCTTCGAAGGCTGCCACGGTCTCCGCGTCGTTCATAAAGTAAGACGAAGCGACCGAATCGCCACGAATCCAGACTTCACCCTGCTCGGGGTCATTATGAGTGAAGTAACCAGCCTCAGGGTAGTCGACGAGCTTAATCTCAGCACAAGCAGGGATGGTCCCCAGACTGTTAATGTTCCATTCACTCGGGTCCATAAGACATCCGATGCTACAAAACCGTCAGCTCTTGATCACTAAAATATCGCAAATAGTAGATACTTACGCAGAAGTCTCAGTCAAACCGTAGCCGATAACCATTGGGCAAATGGTCATACTAACAAAATGCTGGGTTTCCTTGGCGATAGGCCCCCCTCCGCTCATGCAAACCTTCAGCCTTCCGCCAGTCGCAGCCCTAACCTTCTTGAAGATAATATCCACGATACCAGATCCAGGAAGGCCTGAACGAAGGAGCATGCCTTTGAGCGACATGGCGCCCCAGAAAAGCTTTTGGGTCAATGGGGGAAGGTTGGAAACCTTGTCCATGACACCCTTCTTCACTGTTTCCCACACAGCAGGGACACCGACAAGGATAGTGGGCCTGAATTCGGCGATGTCACCCTTGCAGTTGCGCATGGATTTCTCGGACAAAGTCTTGGGATTTCCATAGCCCATAGTTCCGCCCCAGAATAGACATGCATTTTCAAACACATACTCAAGAATATGCGCTAGGGGCAAAAAGGTAAGCAAGAAATCCCCCGGACCAATATAAGGGCCAATAATGACGCTGACACCAGACACTAAGAGTCGCAAGTTGTTAGCCACGTTTCGAAACTAACCACGAAGGTAGGCGAAAATTACCCGCCGCAACCACATTCTTGTGGAGAAGAGGGACACCCTTGGGGGTGCCAGTTGACCCAGAAGTATACATGATACCACAGAGGTCCTCAGGACCAGCAGGATCAGGGTCACAAGGATTCTCCTCCCCAAGCTTGATAAGTTCTTGGATGCTTAGAATATGCAATCGCTCATGCGCAGCCTTCAAGGCGTCGATATCCTCCTGCTTGACCGGGGTATCGGTATTATAGATGACATATCTAACGCCGACCGCTTCCTTCAGGGGACTAATGAGTTGGGGGAGAAGGTGGGAGTCGAGGAAAACGGCGGATGCTTCGGTCTGCACGAGCGAATGGGTGAGGCCAGATTGGCCAAGAGTGTCGTAAGCGGTGACAATTGGCAGCGATTGGGAGGCACAGGCTATCCGTTGTCAGCAGTCTATTCCAGTCGGGGATGCAGGTCAAATCGAGGTGTACCATGCGACATCAAGAGCCAGCTCGCACTAACCCACAACCAAGTCAGCAACACGTTCGCTCGCAGACAAGGTAGAAAAATAAATCCAGTCGGGGAGCCAATCAAACCTAGTAGCAGCGAAAATTTGCAGTTTCTCGCCCTTCTTCAATCCCAACGCCTTCAAGGCGGCTCCGGTGGTGTTGACGCGAGCAAGGTATTCATTGAACGACAAGTACGTGTATCCGCTCATTTCATAGTATGCCCATTTCTTCGGAACCTCCTGCTCGACACCATCAACCATCCTCTTGATCATCTTTGTCTCCTCGTGAATCTGAACAAGGCTACGGGATCCGAGAGCCTGAGCATCACCGAATTTTGCCGCACCACGCTTGACAATGTCGTAAGTAGTCGCAATATCGGGTTCCAGGCGCGATACCAGTCCGGTAACGGCGCTAGGATGGCGACGAGGAATTCCCTCGCCCTCCTTCTTCTCGGCGCCGGGGACCTGAACATTGAAGGGTCCCCTTTTGTGAAGAGCCGGAGTTGGGATGGGTTTCTTTTGAGCAGCCATGACGGTGATGAAGAGCTACGGGACGAGACGAGAGCGAAGAATGAATCGGAGGAGGGACGAAAGATAGAGGAGAGGATAGTAGCAAACCCGGGGAAACTTCAAAAGCCTGGGAGGTATGTACCGGAGTGTGGAGGAGGGAAGGTCTGGGAGCTCGAGCTGCTACCGGTGGTGACAAGGGGGAAGATTACAGCAGGGGAAATAGAAGGGTGAGCAAACCTCTCTCTCTCTCGATGCACTTACTTGTAGGATGGGCAGGGGGAGCGAGAGAGGAAGGAAAGGAAGGAGGGCGAGGGATGGGGGATGGGGACGAAGAGGGAGACACGCGGCAATATAACTACGAGATGGAGAGAGAGAGAGGCTCAGAGCGGGCTGGTTGGTGGATAGGGTACGGTACTCGTACTCGTAGATTGGCTGACTATGATGATACCTTACGGCGTGTGAAACGGCGCGTTGAAGAAAGGTCAACTGTCAACAGCACCTTACCCTTTAGTTTAATTTATTCCTTCCCTTCCTACGGCACTCGTACTGACGGGCACGCAACGCTATTGGTTGTCACAGCGAGCGTCGCCAAGCCTCCATCACTCTCCAAGACGCCAACCTGGTTCGGGAGGATACGGTATGAATCATATGGAGCATGCAAAGAGTGGGAAACCCTCTGATCGACCCGAGAACCAAGGCTGTTTGTCCGCAAACCCCCATCACCGGATATTACCACCAGCACCGTCCTTGTGAGGTTACCGTGAGGAACCCCCCCCTCCCCCCACCGATAGCAACTTTATCATACTTATGATACCGCATTCACTACAATCCCGCTGTAAACACAGAATAGGTACAGTACGGTAATCTCTCAGAAACCCAATACAGTACCCGTACCGGTACCGTATATCGCCTCTCGATCCTCACTGCCGTACCCTAGGTACACTCATCAACTCTGTCCCCCAATCTCTCATTCTCAATAAATCCTCCACCCACCACCACCACTATCCTCGCCACCGCCAGCCTCTTGACTCGAGCACCGCACACGTACCAGCTGGGCCGATAACAACAGACTGCAGACCACGGGGAATGAAGCCCCCAATCACACTGGAATTTCCCCCCTGAGCCACTTTCGTAGGCTTGGTATGCGCGAGCCAAGCCAAGCCAAGCCAAAAAATAAAATAAATCGCCATCACAATCGCAGCCCCCTCAATAACCTCCGAACAGTTGGGGTTCCGTTGACAAAAGGCAAGTTGCACAACCGCCATGTCTACCCAAACTGTACTCGAGTACTCTAGTACTCCAATTTTTCTAAAGTCTCCGGAATGAGAAATGAATAAGCGGTTCGCTTAGGTTGTGATTGATGGCTTCACCCCGCCGAAATTTGCAGGAGCTCACGGTAACATGGGCAACGGGCCCGTAACTCCCTTTTCGGAGACTTTAAAAAACGCCGACCACTGCTCTGGATGGATAAAATAATGCCAATATTCTCTTGGCCGTGGCACAGCAGGCCGGTATGGCACGGTACGGTATATATCGTATCATAGGCATCCGACCGACTGATTGAGAAAGAAAATTTTTTATGGGATCGAATCTATGTTATTATGCTGCGGCCGTGTTCAAAATCGGAGGGCGGGAAATGACCGTATCAGATCATACCGTGCCGGTGGTGCGGTAAAGTTCTGGGCGTCATGCAACCAGCACTTGTATCATACATGGCGTACGCTATCATACTCCCTTCACGAAAAGGGAATGGTCTTTTACTCGTGAGGTCTGTTTTTCTCGAGCTGGTATCACGCTTATTGTGGCCCGGTAGGTACATACATCTTGGCTGGAAGCTTGAAGATCGATTTCATGGCACTGTTGAAAGATACAGCTGTCCTGTGCTTGGGCACTAATGCAGTACGTTATGGTACAGTACGTACGATCCTCGCACCAAAAGTCATGAGTAGGTTGCCGTTTTGCACTAAAATTTCATGACTTCAAGGACTAGTATTTCACCCAAAATCAAGACAGCATCATGTGCTTTTCCAATTGCTTAGTCTATCTCAGCAACAATTGTGTGATTTTTGTCACCCTTGTGTGTGAGCGTTGACAGCTAGAGATTCGTTCACGGTGTGTTGAAATGTACCTTTTTCACTGGTAGGTCTTTTGTCTATCCTCAATGCTGCAGATATTTCTCCTCTAGAGTCTATTGATAGAGCAGAACAAGTTCCAATGATTCCAAGAAATTTATCGAATTCTAATTTCTTTTTAATTTTTATCAGGGCAATCAAGGTGAGATTTCCGGATGTAAAAGCTGCTTATTTTCGGTGTGAAAAGCCAACATGCTCATGAGTGACTTTTGGTGCCACGCTAATCGTCGAGTACGGTACTGTACCGGTATGATGCCTCCTCCGATTTTTTTTTACTGAAGATGCCCGGTACGACACACTACGATAGCGGAATTACCCCCAATATCGGTAGACCGCACCGTCTCTCTCTCTGCTCGTGCTGGTATACTACCGTACCGTACTGAATCAATGGCGACTATGGCATTATGTAAGAAAAAAAAAACCCGTCAAAATCCACCACCCCCGCCAGCCTGCCAGCCCCGTAATCTCCGGATTCGGGTTGTTGAAGACTCCAGGGAAAGAGGGATCAGAGCTCTCCCGTACCGCTATACTGTGAGCCCAGACCGGTGGACATGTCTGCATTCGAAACTCTGTAAACCATCCAAACTGAACCTGATTTCTGCGGATAATGTGATGTCACGATGGATTTCAAGAGTTTTCACGGCGCAACAACATCAAACCCGTACGGCACTCGGCGTTCTTTAAAAGTCTCCCGAACGTGAGTTACGGACTTGTTGCCAAAGTTACTGCAAAGTTCGGTGGAGTGGTGAAGCCATCATCATTCACAGCGTACGGTACTCGAGTAAGTGAACCACTTGTTTCATTTCTCACTCCGGAGACTTTAAAAAACGCCGAGTACCGTACAGTCCTAAGTAAATTAAGCACAGCACTGATATGGCACAGTCCAAGTATTTTTTATGCTTTGTGGTTGGATTGCCGGTTTGGTCTTCACCGCGGGGGAACACGACGAAAGACTGGTGGATGAATGAAGTGGGACGAACCCGGGGGGGGGGATTGGTAGCTTACCCTACCGTGCCTTGACGGATTCGTCCTTTCGCTTGTTTTGCTAGGCGGACTACGGTATATCATACGCGTAACCTACCGTACCCCGTTGAAGACTTGTGCTGCGCTGCCCCGTCCGTGCCTTTGTTGTCCTTTGTGTGTGTCGACGCCTGCATGCTCGCGGGCTGCGGGCGAGCATCCTCATTGCACGATACCACCTGTCTCGGGGGAGGGAAATAAAAAAAAGGAAAAAAGGAAAAAGGAAAAAAGGAAACGTCGTGCCGTGCTTTCTCTCTCTTCTTCCCTACCGTATCCACAGCTTTCTCCACTCTTACGGTACAATACCTCTCTATTCGGCTGGCTTCACGGACCTTCATCGAAAAAGAAAGAAGAAAAAGCTATACTGACAGTGCTGGACAAGTGCCTATCGTACCCATCTCGAGCGCCCGTCCTTGGGGATTACAGTAAGTTACCTCCCAATCACGGCCAAAAATACTCTACCGTTGGAAATATGCCTCTGAGCACCTTCCTCCCCCTCCTCTACGAGATCAACGACACATACGAAGGTTCGCTCACCCATATACCCGCCCGCCCACCAACCCAATTATAATCCCCCCCCCAAATGAAACTTGCAACCCCCGCCTCCGTACGGGCTAGGACACAAAAATGAACAGACAGACTAACTAATAGAACCCGCTCCCCCGCCCGGCGGCCCACCCCCATTCCCCACCCTTCCAGAATCCGTAACCCTCTTCGCTACCAAACCCCCATCCAAGGACCTCGGCTTCCTGAATCCCAAATCCCCCTCCGTTGAGATCACCATCGGTTCACAGGACCTGACGATCCTGCAGTCACCTAGCGTGCTCTCATCCTCCCGTGATGGCGGGACGACCGGTGCCGGTATCGTATTACCTACCCCCCCCCCCCAACCACACACACCCACAATGCATTATCCCATTGCAATCTACTTTCTAACTAGCACAAAAAAAAAGTCCTCTGGAAAGTAACGCCCCTCTTCGCAGCCTACCTTTCGCATCCTGAAAACCCATTCTTTAGTCATGGGGTTTTGAGCTCGAGGTCTACCATCTTGGAACTTGGCTGCGGCGTTGCGGGCGTGCTTGGGTTGACGCTTGGGGGTAGTGGGAAGGTTCGGGGGTACTTTCTCAGCGATCAGGAGTATGTGTTGAAGCTGTTGAGGAGAAATTTGGAGGAGAACACGCCGCCTCCCGTTGCCCCGCGCAAGGGAGGTGCGAGGGTGAAGGGGGGTACCATGGTTAGGACTCTCGCCATGGATTGGGAAAAGGATCGGATCACCCGGGAGCACCCGGTGCTTAAGGAAGGGGTGCCGTTTGATGCGGTGATTGCTTGCGACTGTATATATAATGAGGCGTTGGTGGAGGGGTTTGTCGAGGCGTTGGAGGAGGCCTGTAGGGAACTTTCGGCCGCCTCTGGGGGAAGACATGGTGGTAGCAGACTTTCGGAGGAAGCGGGGGAGGAGGAGATAAAGCCAACCTTGGCAATAGTTTCCCAGGAGCTCCGATCCCCAGAGGTATTCGAAGCTTGGCTCGAGAGGTTCCACAGATCCTTTCACGCGTATCGCGTTCCCGACTCGCTGCTCACGCCCGAGATAAACTCCTCCTCTGGCTACTGCATACACGTCGGAATTCTCCGAGACTAAGGACAGACAGGCACGGCGGGCGGACGGGGACCAGACAAGGACCTCTTTGTACATAGAAATGAATCAAGGAATGAAACCAAACCACGACTACTGTCACACTAATACAAATACTATGTTACCACGATGCCGGCAATTCATTACATCCTCCTCCTCCTCCTCCTCTCACTCCTCAGCCCCAACGGTGATGATATAAGGTAATTGTCGTCTTCACTTTCGTCCTCCGAGTATCCCGCCGAGGGTGTGCCCTCTACCCCAGACATCAAAGACAGGCCCGGTGGTCGCTCGGGTGTCCCAGCGGACGGAGTGAACGTTGGCGACAGCGCAATCTTGGGCCGTGACTTGAATACTGAATTATAATCCTCCGACATCAACAGGTCCTCTTTTGGCGTCGTGGCCGAGGGGCTCTGCATTGGCGTGGACAGATTGCGATTATCCGGCGGGCTAAGGGACGGGGGTCTGTTGGAGAAATGGTTGCCCCCTGGCGACTGGGCAATATCTAGCATTTCGCTCTCATCTACATCAAATGATTCATCTAGCGAAGAGGCCGGCGAGCCCATCCGAGGTAGTTTATAAGAATCGTGATGCTGGTCGCGTTTAGCCGGTGATGGCTTTTCTGGTGAATAGATAGCCCCTGCCACCGTTGATACAATCTATGATTCGTCGGGTTAGCCTTGGTGCCGATTCCTTGTACCCGCGATCATGCGGAGTAAACAAACCTGCTCAGCCAGAAGCTCGTCATCCCCAAATCCAAGGGAAAACCGACCAATGGATCTTTTAGGCATACTTGGCTCTGGGGATACAGACATGGAGTCGTGTTGGTGGGGCACACGTGGGGTTAATGACACAGCCGAGGCTTCTAAACTGCTGAGATGCTCATCTTCATCTGAAGCGTCAGTAGAGTTTGTTTGGTGCGGCTCGTATTCACGAATTCGTTGGGAAACTTTCATTGGCGGTTTCCGAGGTGGGGTGTGCTCTTGTACAGGTGATGAGGTGTCCTTGTATTCGTACCCAGGGTAGTCAGAGTAGATTGACAAATCTTCGGACTTATAATCTTCCAGTTCTGGCGACTGTTCTCCCCCCTCTGCCTGATCGGATAGCTTTGTTTGTTCTTCCCCTTGGGCTTCCTTGTCCATACCAACACCCTCTTTGGTTTCCATAGGCTCCAGCTTGCCAGGAGTCCTTAAGCGGTATTCCGGCAGTTTCTCAATTTCACGATGTACTCTGGGGGCGCTGGTCGTAGCAAGGTCTTCGCGTAATGATGCCAGCAGTTCGGTGTCTAATGGGTTATTTAGTATATTTGGGGGGCAACAAGGAAGGGGCAGATATACACTCGTTTCTCTCACCTGTGAGGCAATCCCTTGTAATCTCTAACTGACCACTATGTAGGAGCTACGGCCCCATTAGTGATGGGAGCCCGGTTGTTGGGGTGTATCTTACCTGGTGCCGACCAAATGCAACCTTCAACGGCTTCTCAGCCTTTTTCTCACTCTCAGCCGAAGCAGCTTTTTGAGTCGATTGTGGACTAGCATGAGGGATAGTTTCTAGGTGGTCCCGCCGCAGCTGCCGAAGCTCCCCCAGCTTCCTTTTTTGATCTTGGACCTGTTTTTCTAGCGCCTTCAAGCTGATCTCCCCACTCCTCACACCCCCAAGTCCACCCCTGAAATGGTGATGTTTCGTCAGTGCCCTCTCAAATGGTAGCTCGAAAAACTGCTCCCGAGTGAACTCAGGGTCACCCTGGAGCAATATATCAAGCCATCGTTGATCCCCGAGCCAATTGTTTCTCCATTTTCTGAGTACGTCTTCTTCGTATCCGCGAGGAAGTGACTTCTGTGTGTCCTCCGTACTAGATCGTAGAAGAGATTGAGAGAGTGCTGAGATTTCTGTTTCTTTGCTATCTAGGAACGCCGAAAAGGATGCCCATTGAGCTTTGGAAAGACGGCGGGCGTGAAGAAGTTGGCTCAATGATGCTTGATGAGCGAGTATTAAGATTTTCAGGTCTCGTGGCGCAGGTGAGGAGGTCTGGTTATATGCTGTAACGCGCCCACCACGTGTTAGCAATTTGGGTCTTCGAGGGGTCGTCGATCCGGTCACGCACCATATGTCCCCTGAGTGAGATCTTTGAAAAATCCGTTTTCAATGCGATCCCTTAGCACCGTTGTAGACAATGCCAGCAACAACTCTTCGTAACGTTCTCCGGAGCAATCATCCAGCAAAGTCTTCCTGACTAGGATATTCCCTAGCTGACCAGCCCTCTTGAGGTCGGTGAGCCATTTAAACACCACATTCCGAAATTCCCTCGATTGCGCGGGTTCGTAAATCGGCCAACAACCCTCAAGTCTCTAATTTACCCTCCGGAATTAGTCTCTCGTTACCAAACCCTCTTAAAGCTAGTTTCCGTCATCCGGGTTGTTGCGGGGGAAGAATGTTGATAAGCAACGTACAATTGTACATTCCTCAGGGTCAAAGGAAGAAAAGAGGTGGTAAACAATGTGCTCAAAAGCTTTCCCTTTGTTCTTTAACGAAGTAAAAACATCGGGGCTGACAGGAAATGAATCTTCAGCTTCCCCATCATAGTCTAGTAGTCGTAGGTTTGTGAGCAGTAGGGAGACGGCGGGTGAGGACTTCATGGGGTTGCTAGGGAGAAGGAAGTTTTGAACACCCAGTCCTTTTTTTGTTTTGGGTTTTTTTTATTGTGCGTGTGTATCTGACGGGAGTGCACGTTTGCTGAGGTCAGGCGGGGCGCGTGGAAAGGGGGTGTGGGATATGGTAATGGTTGTGGCTCCTGCTGCTGCTGCTGCTATGATAACGGGTACGGGAATCGCTGTACGTAGGGGGTGAAGGCGAAGAGGTATCATATGTGGGTTGTGCCTGGTGTTTGGGTTTGTTGGCTGAAGAAAGACAAACTCCGGGGTTTCTGAGGGGAAACACTAGGGTGGTTGCCGCCGAGCCTTTTTCTTCCCAAGGGTGGAACCCCGGCCACTGACCAAAACCCCCCAGATGCCCGCCGTTGAGCTCCCCAAGAATCATGAACTGTCAACCAAAAACCAGTTCCATTCCCGGAGTCCCCCTACTCGAGTGTCCTATCGTACAACCCATCACTTTACCCTCGAAAAAGAAAAACACTTTATATATATCCCCTTCACTTAAGTTTGCTGCTCCCTTTTGGTTTCCCCAGAATCCCTTTCAAAGTCTCCACTCGTGGCTTCATTCTTCACTCGCCGTATCGGCACTCTCGTCAAGCAAGCAACAATGTCTAAAACCCCGCGTGAGTACCCTCCATACTTCGCTCTACCGCTACATGCTAACATTCTCCTTTAGCTCAAGTTGTTAGTTCGAATTCCAATAACTTCATTCAGAACTGGTCATTAGATGCAGGTAATGCTCTTCAGGCATTCTATTTTCCTTGGGGATGGCATTTGCTAATATCTGCTGCCCACTGTAGTCCTGAAATCAATCCCTACCACCACCGTCACTTCGCCCAGCTCACCTTTAGCATTTCTCCATATCATTGAAAGATTGAAGACTACACCAAGAGAAGGGTGGCGTAAGCATGGAATTCTTCAAGGAGGTACCAAGAGAAACTATCTTCTCACACTATTTCTGCCTCGATAATAGCCCTTGCGGTTACCCCACTCTTTTCGGCGGATGACTAAATTTCTAACGTATCTTGTTGAATTGTAGAGTCGATAAGTGATCATATGTACCGAATGAGTGTTATTGCCATGCTTTGCCCTCCTGAGCTCAAAATTGACAGAGACCGCTGCGTAAAGCTGGCCATCGTTCACGATATGGCAGAGGCATTGGTTGGAGATATTACACCGCCGGATAAAATCGAGAAAGGTAGGGGGCACCTTCCTCATTACTAGTGGCTTTAAAACTGATGTTATATCTAGTCGAAAAACACCGACGAGAGCTCGAATCTATGCAGTACATAGTTAATACCCTTCTGAAGCCTGTCTCGGAGGCGATAGCAAAAGACTTCATGGATTTGTGGTTGGAATATGAGACGGGAAAAACACCAGAAGCCGTTTTTGTAAAAGATGGTAACCTTCTTCACCGCAGCCCATCAAGGCAGCTGCTGATGCTGATTCGTTACTACTAGTGGACCGATTTGAGCTTATCTGCCAAACCATCGAATATGAGAAGAAGTACGAGGCACAGAAAGATCTCAAGGAGTTTTTGCATGTCAGAGAAAGCATCAAAAATGACTTTGTTAAGAAATGGGCTGAAGATGCTATGAGGGAGAGAGAGGCTTTCTGGAGGAATGCCGGCATCGAGAGCATTGTCCCGTAAAGACTCGGGCGGATGGGGTACTATGAGGATTGAAACTCGGCGTATCTTTCCGCAAGGAGGAAATCTTCGCTGGCTCCTACTTTTTTTTTTACCTTTTGGGCTGTCGGGAGCATTCGTTGTCTTCAGTTCCATCTGGTTTATGTTTCTTTACAAGTGGAGCATTGAGAAGGTTCTCCCATATTCACCGTTGGTGCCTCTTTGCAAATACCTTATTCTGATAGACATGCTTCTTTTCAGCAAGCTTCAAGCTTTCCGTTGACTTTGAATCGTTTAATCAGATTCTCGGGGTTTGTTATTCTAAACTACTGTTTTTGATGACATATGTTTGTAGTCTTAGACACACAGCGAGCTTGTGACTACTTGATGACGGCATTTCCTATCAGCGTTTCCCCAGTATGAATATGGATTGGCAGTTCCGTGTTTTAAAATGAGTATTGGGTAAGCATTGGCTAGCCGGGTGGCTAGATCATTGGGTATCACTCGAGAAGGTCTCTTTTGGCTCAGGCCTAGCTTGTATACCGAGTGGTGGTGTGTATACTGTGTGGGTATCATACCAAAAACGTGGGCAACCATGAATTTTATTCAATAAAATGTTAGCAGAAGCTCTCCGGCGATATTCTCGTGACGTAGCACGTCCAGACCGCACTGGTAAGTCTGGAGAAGTGACAAAGAGTTCCTAGTTACCCAGAAGGAACCATCCAGCCAATCATCCAAAATCGGTTAACAGCCAATCATCCTTGTCCCCAACCACAAATCAATTTCTCGACAAAGTCGACAAACTCGCATCCATCTAACCCTCCATTGCGAAATTCTACCAAACAACCACCATTCATTAATCCTGTAACTCAATGCCAGATTCCGCTGCACAATCATACATTACCTTCCCAACTGGTCATGACGATTTGGTTCATGATGTAGCATACGGTTAGTTTTGAGTTGTTTTTTTTCTCTGCTTTTCCCAGTGATGAAATTGGTGCTAATGCCGAAGCAGATTATTACGGGAGACGAATGGCTACCGTTTCTTCAGATCAAAGATTGAAAGTTTTTGATCTAGGCGATGACGGGGAGTGGGTTCTCAGCGAGTCCATCCGAGCACACGAGGCCAGCATTACAAGGGTGGGTCATCCTTTGACCTCGGAAACGGTCGTAATAATGTTTATAGTAGTGTGATAGGTCATCTGGGGACCCCCCGAGCATGGTCAAATAATTGCGACATGTTCTTACGACCGAATGGTGAGAATATGGGAAGAGCAGGAAATGGGTGAATTACACTCAATGCACCACCGTCTTTCGCAGAGCTGACCTGAACAGAGCCCAAAGGGTCTACACTCCGCTGGAAACGCCAATTCCAAATGACATCCGAGAAGCGCACGGCAATCTACGACATATCCTTTCCGCCGGCCACGGCGAGCACCGCGTCCGGCACCTCGACGGGACTGAAGATAGCATTCATATCAACCGACGGGATAATCCACATCTACGAATGTCGAGAACCCCAAGACTTAACGCACTGGATAGCAGTGGACGTCATAGACACACTCAATGCGCCACCGGCAAAAGAGGTCGAAGTGTCCTTCTGCATCGACTTCTGCCCCTCTCGTTGGAGCGGCGAGCAGCTTGTCGTCGGCGCAATGAACAAAGTCCAAGTATACCGGGTGGGCCGTGACACTGTCAAACTCCGACCAGTCGAAGAATTGAAGGGACATAGGGGCCTAGTCAGGGACGTAAGCTGGGCCGCAGGAATGGGCAGGAGCTATCACCTCATAGCAACGGGGTGTAAAGACGGTCACGTCCGTATATTCAAACTCACTGCCGTGTCCAGCCACCTCGGTCCTCCGAGAAGCAAGTACTCCACTAACTCACCCAACTTCCGCCGCCAACAGCGCATGGACACCCTCGGTGCTGGCCTAACGGGCGCGGACGAAATCCTCCCGCCGAGCGGCAGCGACGAGACCAACAATGCCAACAACGACGTAGGAGAGGGTTGGTCAGTAGAGCTCATCGCAGACTTCGACGACCACCATAGCGACGTTTGGAGAGTCTCTTGGAATGCTACGGGAACGGTCCTGTCCAGCGCTGGTGACGATGGCACCATTCGGCTTTGGAAAGCTGCGTTTTCGGGGGAGTTTCAGTGCCTTTCTGTTATTTCATCGCAGAGATCTGGGTATGCACTTACTGAGGTCTTCTGAACTCCCTGTTTTTCCCACTTCGGGGGTTTCCTCTCCATTTCCTGGCTTTGGTTTTGGAGATTTTTGTATTTTTCTGTTTATCCATATGAATGGGGTTGGAGGTATGGTTTGGCTAACCGGTATATTTGCCCTTTTGTGATTATTAGGCGTAGGTATAATGATGCGACTGATGAAGATTGAGGGAGAGGAGGGAGGGGGGGAGAGAGGGGAGGGGTGCTTATCCTAAAGTTGGTTCACGTTATTTTGTTTCCTCACAGGAAATCCTATCTCGGAGGCCTTTGTTATGGTATTAATCTTTTTTGTTAGTGGGATTGCTGTGCCCGGAGCACCCATGGGGGGTTGGAAATATTACTCATGTGATTGCTCAAAGCGGATACCCCCCTTGGCTCTGGTGGTGGGATTTTTGGACATGGCAAGTCACTCGAGGTACGGGGTAAATATCGAGTTAGATATTGCTATTATAGTCAGATATACGCGCTGCCTCGGCCAACGAACCTTTTCCTTCTATAAGCACTCTCGGGGCTGTGTGCGCGGGTAACATGCGATACCATATCGAGCGGTGGGTGCGGAGTTGTGGTTGAATAAATACCATGCCAATTTGTATAGCGGTGTTTGCCTTTGTAAAGAGTAATTATAGCAAGAGGCGGACTCTCCTTGCCTGGAATACGGTGATGTACCTCAGTGATGGGGCACTTGCTCTCCTGCCATTGTTTGCGCATGCGGTCGGGTGATACTTCTGGAGGGGGGGGCGGTGCTGGGTTTCCTCCCGCGGGTATGGAGACCTGTAGTATAATATATATTTTACGAAATATCAAAGCGCAGTTTGCCGTCTCGAAAGCTCTCTGGACATCATATGACATCATGCTATCTGAACCAGGATTCTGTAATCCCCAGAGTGTGATCGATCCAACAATTGTTTCCATTCAACCCAACTTCGAGTCGTAGATGAAATCTTAAAACTGATCGCTAGAGGAAAGAGAGAAACAGGAAAACGGAAAGAGAGGTATAGCACAATCAATCATACAGCCAGTCACTCAGCGTAACGCAATCCAATTACAACTTCACCCCACCCTCTACAAGTTGGGCTGCGGCTGCAGCAATAGCCGGCTTCCCAGTCTCAACAACACCAGCCTGGAAAATGACCTTATTGCCCTCCTTCCACATCTCCGTCCTGAGCGTCTGCCCTGGAAGAACAACACCTGCAAAGCGGACCTTGATGTTCTTGAAGGCGCCAAAGGTCTGGTAAACGTGCTTTCCAGCGATGCCCATGAAGCAGAGTCCATGAAGGATGGGGGTCTTGAAGCCGCCAACTTTGGAGAAGTCAGGGTCGACATGGAGGGGGTTTCGGTCTCCGCTGAGTCGATAGAGGACGGCTTGGTCTTCGGTGGTCTTCTCATCGATTACTGCGTCGGGTTTCCGCGCTGGGGGCTTGTTGGAGGCGGTGGCAGCTCCGCGGTCTGCGCCCTTGGCTGGGCCGCCAAAGTTTCCGGAACCACGGACGAAGACGGTGGACTCGTTGGCGAATACGAGGTCGCCAGCAAAGTCTCGAGTCTCAGTTCTGGTAACGATGACAGCTGCTGCTCCCTTGTCAATAACTTCGAGGAGGGTTGGGTAGGAAGTCAAAGTTCCGGAAGTCGGGATTGGGTATTTCTTGATTTCGAGGAATTGCTCGCCATGGAGGAGCATCATGGGGTTGAACTTAGGAATAATCTCGTCATAAGAGAATGGAACGTCGGTGCCAAAGGCTGGGATGACGCCTGATTAATCGGTTAGCAGGGCTAAGATCTTGAGAGAAATGAGTGGAGTGGCTTACCAAACGTTGGTAGAGCTTCAAAGTTCTCATCACCTTCAAATACCCACTTCAAATCCGTCTTTTTTGCTCCGATTCCAAGGTTGTAAAGGATGACCTCTTTGTCATTGTACTCGAAGCGGGTACCTTGGGCCTTGGCCTTCTTGGCCTTCTCAATGTTGCCGAGAACTTCTTGGTTGGTGTGCTTCTTTGGCCCGGGCTTGCGGTTTTGCATGTTTTGCATGACCTTTTTGAGGCCATCTTGGGGGCTCTCGGGATGATCCGCACGGCCGTCGTCGAAGTTAATGATAGCCTTCCAGGAGCTGCGAACTGCCTCGGGTGTAAGAGGTGTATCTACAGGGAACCTTTTAGGGATAGAGGTTAGCGCGAGATCCGAAGGATAGGTTAGAATTGTTGGGTACACACCCACATCCACCAGAACGTTGCCAGCGGGTCTTCCCAAACCAACCGGAACCCGTCTCATAAAGCCCACCCGTGGCCGGCTCGGGGACCTTGTCAGAAGACAACAGTGCGACCAGTGGTGCTATGTAGTCGGGTTTGAATGATTGGACCATTTCCTGCGTGAATTATGGGAATGAGTTTACAGTTCTTTCGGGCCATTCTACGGATGCACACACCTCAGTGAAAATAGTAGCAGTCATGGCAGTACCGGCATTTGGTGCAACTGTGTTGACCAAGATATTGTACTTGGAACCTTCTCTTGCCAATGCCCTGGAGAAACCAAGAATGGCGAGTTTGGCAGCAGAATAATTTGCCTGGCCGAAGTTACCGTAGATCCCGCTGGAAGAGGTAGTGTTAATGATACGTCCGTACTTCTGCTTAAGGAATATCGGCCATGCAGCTTTGGTGACTTTGTAGGTTCCGTTAAGATGGACGGCCATCACTTGATCCCACTGCTCATCGGTCATGGCAGCGAATGATTTATCGCGAAGGATACCAGCGTTGTTGATGACAACATGGACAGTGCCAAAAGCCTTAACGGCAGTTTCGATGACAGCTTCCCCGTCCTCAACCGAGTGCTTTGAGCCCGCGGCCTTTCCACCAGCCTTTCGGATCTCGTCGACGGTTGGCCCAGGATTCATTACATCGTTGACAACCACAGATGCTCCCAACTGAGCAAATAGTAGAGCGTATGCTCGGCCAAGACTAAACTGAGGGTTAGAGGATAAACGTAGAACAGAAGGCGCTTGCATGACACGACTTACCCAGCACCGGCGCCTGTGACGACGACTACCTTGTCCTTGAAGCTAACCCCTTCGCCCTGCTCATTGGTTCCGAGCCCGCGAGCCAGTTCCAATAACTCCATGAAATTTGCTGGGCCGTTGGGGTACTCGCAGCTTGAGAAATCATTTATATCGCCCCATTTCTTCAGAAGCGCGCTGGGAGTCAGAGAGCTATCTGTCTTCAACAAAGCACCCTTTGATCTCTCCCACCGTAACTTGGCAATATGGCCGCCACCGACTTCAAAGATACCCCCACTCTCCTCCTCATTCGACCCATGAACAAGGACGGCAACCAAGGGCACAACCCATTCAGGCTTCAGTGTCTCAAGCAGTTCTGGAGGCATAACTGTTTCCGTCATTCTCGAGGCGGCAATCGGGGCAATGGCATTACACAAAATGTTATATTTTGCCCCTTCCTTCGCAAGAGTTTCTGAGAAACCGACCATGGCAAGTTTGGCAGCTATCGGGGAGTGGGGTTAGCATATCGATCCGAGAATTTCGCGAAGAGTATCAGAACAGCGGTTCTTACCAGCATAATTTGTTTGACCAAAGCTTCCGAACAGACCGGCAGCCGAAGCGGTATTAATTATTCTACCATACCTTTGTTTTCTGAAAATCGGCCATGCTGCTCTCGCGCACTAGATGGGAAATAATAAGCATGGTGACCAGGAAGTGCACCGGGTGCGGCGAACGGGGTGGAAATACCTTGTATGACCCCTTCACATGAACCTTCATGATGAGATTCCAATCGTCGTCCTTCATGTTTCGGAAAGCGATATCTCTGAGAATTCCGGCATTATTGATCAGGATATGGACAGTTCCGAACGTCTTAACGGCAGTTTCGATAATCTTGTCTCCGAATTCTACAGAATCGTAGTTGGCAACGGCTTTCCCACCAGCCTTCTCAATCTCATCGACAACGACATCTGCCGCCTAGGAGTGGAGAAGGGGCGCACAGTTAGCATCCCAGTGCCCGAGTGAAAGGTAGCTCAGAGATTTTTGGTACTTTTGTCGAGTTACCCTCTCCTTTGAATGACCCACCCAGGTCATTCACAACAACATTTGCACCTCGAGAGCCAAAGAAGAGTGCATATGCCCTTCCAAGCCCCCCTCCGGCCCCGGTCACAACGACGACCTTTCCGTCGAAGCGCAGGTTCTCTGCCGAGGAGTTGACGTTCATGTTGTTTGTTTGTTTGTTTTGCTGTGTAATGTTTGCGAGGATCACGAAGGTGCAAGGGGAAGAGTATAGAAGCAAAACAGCGGAACAACAGAGGCAGACGAATACCGTATGGAAGAAGAGGAGGACAATCTCTGAGGGTGATGGGCCGGGGTGGAAAGGAAGAGTTTGGCTTTACATGTGAAAAGAAGGAAGCTGGCAGGATTAGGGTTCGGCTTAAGCTCGGATATTGGGGAGAGTCTGGGGCAGCCAGATCACGAGTCGTGCATGGGCTTTCGGGGAAAGCAACGGTCACTACATCTTCCCGGCAGCTAGGAAAGAGCCGAGGCTGTTGCTCTCTCCCCCTCCCCCACTGGGCGCCACAAGCAACGCGAGCCACAACCAAGAGTTTACCGGGATTCCTGAGACCCAAATGCTCGAGCACGGCCTGATATGGTGGGGGACGTCTGTAGCCGGAGCGGGCGGACATTCATCAGAGCTTAGTAATAGTAAGTTAATATGCCAAGCAGTAGACTTAAAAGAGGTTATTCTCTTGGCAAACATGCATTAACTGGCTGTGCCAAGGAAATTAACAGAGATTAACATGTTCCGGACATTCCCCAAAAGTTCACCTAGTTTTAAACCCTTATAACTCCATGAAAACATGTGGTATTTCCATTTTCTCTCTATTAATGTGTAGAGGACCTCCTACTGTATCATCTAATAGAGCTATAATTCTCACCAGAGCGGTTGTTGAAACGCCTTTGCGGCTCGAAATTGAGCAATAATTTATTGGCAAATTACTCCGGCTACAGAAGTCCCCCACCATACCGCCAAAATCCTTTGAACCCGCTATCATACCGGTAGACTGCCTCCCTGAGCTGGCACCGTGATCTGCAGGGATATCCGGTTCCTACAGAGATGGCGAGTTCTAAGGATTTTTACGGTGTGATATCGTATCTTGCCTGTGGAGTGATCCAGCAGCGGGCTGATCACCCTTGCCGACTCCACTACCGGTAGGGGTTCGGGTACGAGTATACTTGTACTCCTTATGAGGGAGGGGAGGGGAGGGGTGGAGAAGCAGCCTTCGGGCAAGGGGGTACAGCAGTACTCGAGTAGAGATGGGTTTGCGAGTGATGGGTTACCGTATCATACGGGTACCTGTACAGTATCATACTCGAGTAGTTGGTTGGTTCAGGGGCCAAGGAAAATAGGAATAGAGCTTTGAGCCTCATTTTAGTCACTTGCCCATGTAAAATTGACAAGCGGTCTCAAAAGCAGCTGGGAGCCTGCTGTGGAAGACTGCCATACGGTACGGTACTTGGGACAATAGAGGTGAGGTGTAGGAGGAGTACGGTAGCAGCACTGGCACCCGGCATCCCACAACATACCGAATCTAAGAACTGGACCAAAGCACCCACTTAATGCTCTATCGTAAATGTTGGTCCTTCTAGCAGGCTCTCTCCGGATACCTGCTTTCTATCTGTGTGCCACAGCTAACCAATGTTTGCCTTTATTCTCGTGCCCTGCCTCAGATGTTGCTTGCATCGACGGAGGCGTTTCACTTTTCTCTCATTCCGTCCTTCCCTATCATACTTGGTCGTGTGTAAGGTATTCGGACACCTAGGCGTTAGAGGTACCCCTACGAGTAAATCCTCTGGTTGGGTCCCTCCGGTGGGACGTCATGCACCTCTTCTCGCCTTATTCTTCTCTCCCTGTCAAATATGATAGGACCGCTCCGGCCCCTGCGTGCACCGTGTCAGGAGGGTGCTTGCTGGCTGACCAGTGTCACATGCAAGAAAGGGGGGAAATGGGGGCTCGTTTCCTCCTCAGGGCGAATGTTTATCGAAATCTCCAAACATCTTTACACCATAATATAATCTCGATACAATCCTTAACCCGAGTCTCATCAATTTTTCTCCTCTATCCATGTCTTCTTCCGCGGTCATCAGGGATAAAACCCCTATATTGACTGCTTTCCTCCTTCCTCTCCTCCATGCTCATGCGCATGCTCCTGCCGATCCGACCGCCTCTTCCCCGCCCTTCTTCCTCGGTATTTCGGGCCCGCAGGGGTCTGGAAAATCCACCCTCGTGACTGCCCTTGCCGCTGCTCTCCGGACCTACCCGCATTCATTAAACGTAGTTGTTTTCTCCGCTGACGATATTTATCTCACAAATGCCGACCAAGTTGCACTGCGCGAGCTCTATCCCGATAATAAGCTGGTTCGGCATCGAGGCGAGCCCGGGACTCATGACATAGAATTGGCCAAGAACGTTTTTCGCTCCCTTCATGATCAGCGGGGGACCAAGGTTCCCTCCTATGATAAGTCTGCCTTCGAGGGGCAAGGTGATAGGGCTGATGAGGCCTCCTGGGAAGCGGTCGATGGCCCCTACGACCTGGTCATATTTGAAGGCTGGTGTGTAGGCTTCCGGCCTCTCCCAGATGGCGTTGTGGAGGAAGCGTGGAATAAGGGCAGGACGTCAGGGAGAGGAACCCTGGGGAGACATTCGCTTGAGCACCTTTTGTTTGTCAACACCAAGTTAAAGGATTATGACACGATAACTGAGTAAAGCCCCTCAATTCATGCGGACAATAGGCAGTCTCTGACATGGAGTATACTGATGGTGGGTTTAGCTCGCTGAATGCTCTGATTCATATGTGAGTTCTTTCCACTTGATGCGGACTTGGGACCTTTGTAGAGTATTAATTACAGGTGAGCAAAAGTGATGCCGAAGATATATCTTGTGTTTACGACTGGCGTACCCAACAAGAACATGACCTGATTTCGGCTCGCGGTTCCGGAATGACAGACGATCAGGTAATTGAGTTTGTGAACGGCTGTGCGGTGCCCTCCCCTAGCTCATCCTACTTTTGTTAACACTTGCCACTAGACATGCCTGCGTATGAGCTTTACATCGATAACTTGCGACGAGGTTCTTTTGGGGCGAAGGGCAAACAGCTGAGAGTGGTGATTGGGAAAGACAGAAATATCGTTAGAATTGCGAATCTTTAGGCTCGTCTCTAAGCGGCCATGAGAGGTCCAAGGTCTTTTGTTACGCAGTTTCTTCAACGAAGCGCAGCCTGTTACGGCGTTGCGAGGGTGGCAGCATGGAAAGCGGGAGTGTGCTTGTACCGAGACAAGACCTAGCCTGATTTGCCCTCAGAAGAGAAAGAAGCCTGCCAGTATGATAGTCTTTTGTCGTTCTTGATCTCGAGTTGGTGTGGTGGTTGTGTATGAGGGCTGAGAGGAGCGACGGATGCTTACAGCCGAGAGGGTAGCCGGTGCCTCCGCTCTTGCGACTCGAAAGTCTCGCGACGCCGGAACGCACCGTACCCAGATGTGCTTGGTAGCCGAATAATTCGCTCGCACCTTGAAGGTCTTTGGTTGCTACGAAAGACAAGTGTGTGCCGGAATTCTGTCAAGATGCGAGTGATATGTGGTGATTCTAGTGGGAGAATGCGGACTTCCATAGGGGGAATCTGCAGATAGTCAGACCAAAGGCTTTCCTAAAAGCCGTCTATGATACTCCCCATAACCTATCTTATGATACCGGTATCTCTATCTGGTGGGGTGTATGGACACCAAAGCGGCTCTAAAGATTGAACCCTTAACTTAATGCGCGACGGTCAGTGTTTCTCACGGTGCTTATGAAAGCCTCGTGATCATATCACAGGCGCGTCCGTAACCCTTGACCCCATCGAGATTTGTGGGAGCAGCAGAAAAAGTTTTCCGATATTGGATGATCACCGAGCAGAATCGCTGGGGAGGATAGCAATACTATTCTTGTTTTGTCCTAATTATGGAGCCTGATTCTTGGCTCTGATGTGGAGATTGGGAGCCCACCATATTCCTGCGACGAAACTCCAATTGGGGAAGATTGAAAAATTGCTGCGTTCCCCTATAAATTGGTTGCATAAGCGGTTGTGTGCGGTGGATGAGACCCTGAAAGGAAAGGATCTGATATTTATCTCTTGGCGATGCCTTCGTCTACTATTTTCATGTAACTAGACAAGAGATGGCACGCGAGACCTTTGCAAACAAGCAACTGGTTAGGTGTGCTGCGGTTGGTCTTTGGGCTTCTGCGGCGCTGCTCTCTAGGAGGAACAAGGTGTCCCTGATATCGGACCCACTTTCGATAAACAATTCGTGTCCGGTTCCCAGTATCCCGGCATCATCTGCATTTTTGGGTGCCCATCTTATCCTTCTGTAAAGCACTCGTTTTGATAGAAGTCGGTGCATCGTTTCTCCAATCCTCCCGCTCCGAGTGAGCGGCGAAAAATGTGTGTACTGTACCCGAGTACAATACAGTGCCAAAATTCTAACAAATCCCGTGGAAGGGTTGGTGATGCAAGCAGGCTATTGGCCAATGAAGCGAGTGCACTACCCTACCATGAGATTTTCTTCAGAGCGGGCGATTATAATTAGAGAGGTGGAGCTGAGGATAATCACATTTCTAGACATGGGCTGAACCACTGCTTCACATTACTGTACTTGAACTGTGGGAGTCTCTTGGGAGAACTGCCCTATGCATCTGGGTATTTACGGGGAGACAGTACTATGCCCCGCGGGATAGGCAAAGGTTTCAGCTCGTTTCTTACATCTCGATTGCCTTGGCTTCCTTTCCTTTGGCCGTTCCACTGCAAGTTTGTTAGAGTATGTTGGAAACACACATACCCGCACCGGCATCTCCAATCGCATCTGAGACAGACAAATTCTGTTATCAAGATGAGAAAAGACCAAAAATAATAATAACGATATCATACTACGGTATCATACCTCCACTTCCACTGCCTGTCTCATAGATAGAAACCTGGCACTGATTAAGGGATGATGGCCAGGCTTGGTCTTGGGGTTTGCTTCCCTCTGTCCCTGTCTCCGTCAGTCATGACATCGTTCGCAGCACCACTGGACGCATTCTGTTTGTTAATGTTGCGGTTGCTCCTGCTTCCATGATGGCATAGCGGTTGGGGCGGAGGAACGGGATTGAAGGGTCCGGGTGGGGAAAGGAAAGGTCTGAGTGTGAGGGGTATCGACTCTAATAACTTGTAGACACTTATTGAAGCTCCGGGGAAAACCAAATTCATAGAATACAGTAAGGCGATCACGGGTTGGTCGTCCAGAGATGGCTCTCACCGCGCAGAGTTGGACATATCTTTGCTGAACTTGGACCAGCGTACTGGATCCAGTAGTCAGCAATTTGGTACCTCGAGCATCCATTTTTTTGCGCCATAATAATATTATTATGATACCACAGCTCAACAAACTCCACTCCGCTCCATCGTTTGCTATCCCCGCCGCCATCATCACAAGTAACCCTCCCTTCACTTTTTTTTTTGTGATACACGGAAAGGGTCGACTGCCCCCCCTTCGCCGCAGCCGCCTTCCGCTCTGCACCCTTTGAGGTTCGGAATCACAGAACGTTGTTTGAGACTCAAAGGCATCCCCTGATAGGCTGCGGATTATTCCGCTTCCCATTAGTCTCAAGACTCTCAACATGCTTGTTTCTACGTCACTTTGTTTCCCTCGCTCTGTTTCTCTCTCCCAGTGATTGTGTAGTAGCTTGGTTTGTTTCTCCGCACTCAGTTTCTCTTGTTTGGAATTCCCATCTCTCCGCTGTTATTCGTGCGTTCCCAATTGCCCCAAACACGGTGTCACGGGCCCCCTTTCGTGCGGGGGAGCAAACTGTGGGTTCGACCTCGCCATTCTTCGGCATCCTGATTTCTCTCTCTTGGCATGTCTTTGCTTTCCTGGCGGAGGCTGCTACTGTACCCACAGAATTGACCGAAATAACCTGCGTACAGCCTGCCCCTCCCCCACATTTGCCTGCAGCAGCAGCAGCTGATCCCCAAGCTACCGGAAACGGGGCTCCCCCTTCCTTTCCTTCTTTGGAACTACCATCCTCGTTTGAAGGGTCTACGAACCAACCATCTCCTACATATATATATATATATGTCGGATTTGACGTGCTCTTGTAATGCTGTTTAATAATTTCTGCCTTTCTTGTCTCCCATCGTACCCGTATCCCCAATATTCTGTCCTTTGCTACCTCCTTACGGCCAACCAAAACCTTCCTTCCGTAATGGATGATATAAATTTTATTACTAAGCACGATCCATCGCCTGGTAATACGCACCTGTCCCTTATAACATGGATCTTTAACGGGATCTCTTTTAAAGGTCGAAAGGTTAGCATTGGGTGTAATGTTTGCTAACTAGTGATGAATTTTTACAAGAGGCGAGGTTGATTTACGCATCCCATCCAGTCACATAAGTTCTGGGGTACGATTGTCGAGGGATTGTTGAGAGGCCATGCTTCGAGTATTCCCATCCCGACGAGAGGCCATTCGCTCAATCGGTCCATGGGAAGGGAGTGGAGTTGGATAAGGCCGCTGTGCTGTCCTATTGCAGGTTGAAGACCTCCGATGGGAATTATGTCACCTGCGAGTGCGTCTTCACAGTAGTGCACTCGGTTATTGTAGCGTCGACTAGTTTGTACTGGCCGACTTTGAGAAGCCAGGGTTTGTCCCCACCGATTGCCACACCATGATCTTGGTCGTATCATTATGCATTGGGACGGTGATATTTAGTGATTGGTTTTAACTCCTTTTTTTTCTTGTATGATAGGTCGTGTTCTCGCTGTGCCTGCGATTCGAAGGGCCTTCTCTTCTTCACCTGCGGATCCCAGATTCCACATGCTGACGCATCTCTCTGAGAAATTTAAGGCACCACCACCCGGGGCACATGAACTACGTGCTGCATTGATTCTGAATCGATTCACAAAAACCTCATCCATCTTATATGCATCCTCAGCGCTGAATGACGTGTTAGGGGTCGAACTCGATAACTCGGTTGGCATTAGCTTCTACGAGTGCACACAACGAGAGTGCCTAGAGGATGCAATACAAGTATTGAACAAGCTAAAGAGAACGACTCGATTGCGTACCTGGGATTCATTTGGCCTAATCTTGGAGAGAATCCTGACGAGAATGATGGCACAGGTGGTGGGAAAAATTCAAGGAGACTGAAGGCGTCACGTAGTGGAACACTGACTGTGGGCGGCGGTGGCGGGGATAGCGAGGAGGAGGAAGAGGAGGAAGAAGAGGAAGAGGAAGAGGAGGAGGAAGCTATAAAACTAACCCTAACAAGATTCCGGCATTGAGTGGGATCCCGATCCCTCTGGGGAAGAACAAACTAGGTGTTTCACGGGCTATCACTCGGGTGACTCCACAGTGATAGGAGTGGGATAAGTGGAAAGTTTGTGATAACCTAGATCGGCTTGTGCGCGAAGTATTCAACCCGTCCTCTCTAGTTCCATAGATGCTTCAAACGGCCCAGTTGGCTGCTCTCAATTGCGATTGAACGAGCACGAGTGGGGGTAGGGTGCTGCCCGCGAGGTTATATAACATGCTTGTGTATACCTCTATTCCACATCCCCGCGTTGGAGCTTCTAGGAGTGGAGTTTTTTTTTCCCCTTGGTGAATAGTGATGTGCAATACCTCTAGGCATCGCCACTAGATCGAGTCTTTTTTTCTTCTTTTTTTTAGCTCTATAATAAATGGCGGAGGTTCTGTGCCTACCGTAGAAGGAGATATCATCCGTAGGTGTGTTGCCATAATAAGGTATTTCTCGAGGGTGCTGACAGGTGGCACTACTATATCTTGCAAGGTTCAGCTACCGCTAATTATTGGGTTGAAATATGACCCTACTCTTTTCTTTTGCTAGCCGGCCTGGGTCTTTCGCGAAGATTGGTATCTGCAAGATATGTTTGACAAGGGAGGTTAGAGATGTTGTCCCGGGAGGGGGGCGGGGGCACTGGAGGTCGTTGGGCCATGGACGTTGTGCGATGGGGATAGTATTTCCCTTGGTATCCTCATGCAGGCCAGTCTTTTGAACGATCGGCCTGCTTCAATCCAGTACTCAGGGGTCCGTGGTAACTATGGAGGCTCTGCAATAACCATCTCCAGCTTTTCTCAATGGCCGGTCGATCCATCCTGTGTGAGGGGGGGAGGCGAGGATAGACTTTGATTCGTAGTTCATCCCTGCCCAGAGTGGGTGGATCCCCGGACATGTTGATGAGCCAACGAGAGGAGAGAGGACGGCTCTATTATTGTCAGCAATCCTGCCGCTAGTTGAATTGAAGATATGTCCTATGTCGTGGGATAGCCTCCGCAGAAGTTTACACGAATTCAAGGGATCTATTTACCCCTCCCAGAAAGCAAGGAAGTCACATCTGCCATTTGTTCCCCTATACTTTTGTCTTTTACCTTGATTTACAACAGTGTGCCCAGATGTGTGAGGACGAGTGATATTTTATGATACCAGGTGGTTAAAAATATGAGTTAAGGAGGTTCTAATCATGTGGAAAGGAAGACTATACACCCCCGATTCAACTTGAGCTAGAGCAGCACTCATGCAGATCTTGAATCGAGAAATATGAAAAAGGACGAATCAAGGATTCCAAACCCTTTCCTCCTCGTACAAGGTATCCAGCTTTTCAGGCAAGATACACGTTAATAGCTTGCCACTCATCGCCTCTAATTATTCATACTGGCTAGCTTCTGAGCCCCTACCGGCCTGAGGGTCCACCGTAACCCTCCGAAGGCGCCCATAATTCCATACAAGGCGGTGAGAAAATTGAAGTTCACTTTCCTGGCCACTGAAAGTGAGCCAACATGACTTGGGGATGAAGTCCGACTCTCTTTTTTTCGGGTCTGTTCCCATTGCCGAAGGCTGCAGTCTTCCTGATTTCGGGGGGTCCATATCTTACTGAGTGTAACCGGTGGTCCCTGTTCGACCCTGTTCGACTGGCTGTCTCTCGCGGGGTGGTCACAAGGGTCCCAAGAGCGTTGAGAGCACTGACTATCCCTCAGAATGCTCGTACTTTTCCCAACGATGCAAACCTTGTCCTCATAAAGCTTGGCTCATTCTCAGAAAGGAGCTACTAGCCCTACAGTAGCTCTTCTTGGTACCCTGCATCAATGCATCAATGCTCCAAAAGCACAGCTACCAACATCTCTCTTTTTATAAAAAGAAAATATATGTTAGAAACAGTGTGTTGACCGCCAAAGACCGGCGAATCCACGGTGATGCTGCCTTCACTAAGATCGTCCAGATCCTGTCCTGTGCTATCGCGAGTTGACGAGGGTTAGAGAAGGTTTCCATTGCCTCGTCGAATGTAACTTTAGTACAAGGATCGATATTGGGAGAGTGAGGGCAGGAATGTTCCCTTGGTACAAGTCGCACTCCACTACACTACATTGAAAATGGCTAGCGAGCTCTACTATTGCCGTCCCCTGGCCTCGAGGAGGGTTGCCCCCCCCCCCCCCCCCCACGTCCGTATTTGGGGTTGTTAGAGATGTACAATGCTTGTAGGAGGTATTGCACAAATTCTGACAGTAATGAGTGTTGTCTGATGGGGGAAATATTTAGAATATCATATCATACTTCGACGCCCAAATACTTAGACGGATATAGCACTGAATTCCGAATTTTCTTCAGTTTCCCCCTCCTGGTTTCTGCCATGGTCGGTGTGTTGGTTCTAGTATGCCATCCACGGCTCTAGATGAAAAAGCGCGAAGTCCAATTCCCTACGCTGATAGACTTAGGATGCTGAAAGGATGCAATATCGGTGACTTGAAGTTTATATTTTGAGATCATGCTCGGGGGCTAAAATATATACAGTTCTATGCAGGGGAAACTGGTTACTTGGAGTGCGACCGTATATATAAACAGGATACTCCCCAAATGGACACTCCTCTATCGCAATCGACCACTCATTTTGGGAGACACTTTTTTTCGGAAGTGTGATGCCAACGTTGAAGAACAATCCGAGGTAATATACAGTACCATACCAACGTTGCTTGTAGATCCTACCTTTTAGCCATAGGTCTGACGGATCCCCCCCCCACTCCCCCGGCGTCTCCACAAACTCTACCCGTATGATACTCGAGTAACTCACCTGAAGAAGCCAAATGGAGCCCCGTCGTCTACTCTAATGCAAGACCTTGACCGGGGGTGCAGAGGGACCATGACACCATGCAAATCGTGCTCCCTCACCCCACGGCTCAACGAGGATGAATTGGTGCTACGGTGGACCAACCTTTGATATTGAGAGGCACCACCTCGTTAGGTCTGAGGTGAATGCTCTCTATCCAGCTATCCCGACCATCTACCTAGTACCGCGCGGCGGTTGTCACCACCTAATGGAGGGTAATATGTGGGAAGGAAGCATGATGGAATCCCTCTTTAAGACGGTTCAATGATGTCAATCGGGGTTTGATTGATGGTGAGTGCGAGGGTTTGAAAGATTTTCCGAACATGGTATTATACTGGATTGTGGTTCCTGACGGCACACTGATATCACAACGCAACCTGACATACCAGCGGTGGTCGCCATCCAAGCCTGCAGAACGGTGTGGTCCGGCGGGAATGGCTAGACTACTTGAGTAGAGTTGATGGGCTTGTAATTGGGGCATTGTTGGTAAGTTAGCAGCAGCGGTGCACGATTAGTTTATACGGTAGTTTAAACTCTTAAACGGGGGTAATTGGAGTAGTAGAGAGTGTGATCATAGCACTGTACATGTACTATGGTGGACCGAATACCGGTACTGGTACTGTGCCATTACGAAACCACGGAGCCCACATCAGTCCCCACCCACCCAAGAAGTCCACAAATATACTCGAGTATTGTATGACAAGGGAGATTGCGCAACAGCAGCGCAAGTATTCCCACGCCAGCGAGAACAATGATCCTTTTCTCGGGGACAGTCAGTTTGCCATCTCCCCATCATTGTGGGAAAGAAAAAGAATTTCGACAGTTTCAAAAAAAAACCAAAAAAACTCAACGCCACGGTAGGGGTTCAGATATGCCCCCGCAACTGAGAGAGGTAAAAGTTCGCGCGAGGGAAGGGTAGGTTGTGGGAAATTGCACTCGAGGGGGTGGGGGGAGGGGAAAAAGAGAGGGAAATTCGAGAAATTAGAGGGCAGAGAGAGATCTTTCTCTTTCTCTCTTTTTTTTTTTTTTTTTCAGATTAAGGAATACTGTAATACCATAGCAAAAGCATGCACTACTTGTATACCGTGTGAAGGTGCAACAAAGGCAACCTGCGGTCAACAACAGTGGAAAGCCAAGCCGTGCCGTGCCGCGCCTCGCTGAGGGCTGACACGGTTTACTACTGCCGGCAGTACGGTGCAGAACAGAAAATTCCCCTCGTAGCTTTCCCGACTACCGGTATGATACGACTATCATACTACTCGTAGACCGTGATGGTGGTATAACCCTGCTCTGGGAGAAAGGTGGACATGCAAGAGCATGTAGATGTGTAGGCAGCTGAGTGACTGTCATGGAGTGTGTTATCTGTATGGGGTTATGCCCCAGATGTGGTGTTTGTATGGGGCACTACCCCAGCAGAGGTGTTGTCTACCGGTGTATATATGGGTCTGTAGTTAGCTGTTTGTCTGAGGATCGAAAATCTTCTCTCCTCTCCTTGGATCCTGTGCGCGAGCGACCACGTCTTTCCATCACCATCAGACCGTACTCCATACATTAAGTTACTCTGGGCATGGTTTGCGTCGACCACCGCATTGGCACAGGATGTCACGGGCGGGTAACATCCTGTGCTTATGCTGCGGAGAATGCGGGTGGTCTATCGTGTTTGCCGGTACATGCAGTACTCGTACAGTCAAAGCATAAGTACTCGTACCGTACGGTATCCCTCATACCGGTATCCACTCGAAGCACCCGAACCCAGGGGTCATGGAGGAAAAAAAAAAGGAAAAACAACAAAAAAATACAGTGACCATCTGAGGGTCCATGCAAGATAGAATGCCCCACTTGTGCTCGGACCAGTCAAATGATTTAGGTAAATCGTCGGCTACCGATTGGTCACCCCGCTATGCGTCCGTTCCGTCCGGGTCGAAGAGCTGCCGCCTTGCTTGCACCGACGAGTGCCGGCACACTGCACTTGGACTGCACGAGGGAAAGATTTTGCTCCGGAATGCACATTGTGTGGCTGCATGGATCATACTTGGGTAGGGACGAATGTCGTACTCGTAGGAGAAGGAAAGTGGGTTTTTTTTGTTTTTTTGCTGTGCGGTTTGAGGGCCCGGTCGACTTCTGGAGATACGATAATGTGCATTCTAAGAACCCGATTGGGAATAAATTTTACCGGTGGTTCTAATCATCAACTAACCTTCAAACCTCCCTCCTCCCTACCGTGCTTTGTTCCCTAATTGTTTGAATCCCTTGATCAGATCCCGAAGACTCCACTTCCCAATCTTTCTCTCGGCACGTCAGGGCCCCAACAGTACCGGTAATGTGCACTTCGCAGCAGCATCTCCGTAATATTACAAAATCAGAATCAACGATGTGGGCCACCATTGGGTGGGTTCTCAGAATTTTTTTTTTTTCGGGCCCATTGTCACACTGCCTCTTTTGTGGACGCCCCTGGATAACAGGTGCGCCCCATCATGTCACTGCGGTGGGGTTGCGGTCGGGAAATGCCGGAGGATGGGGGCATGCACCGCTTCCTCGGGATTGAGGCGAGAGTGCTGATTTTAGGCTACCGTACTAGTATAGTACTGTACCTTTTTTACTCGTGTTTCCGAGTCAAGAGTTGGCACCTCTTCTGGAACACTCGAGTACCGTACCAGTAGACACCTCGGAGCCAGAAAAAGGATGGCGTCCGAGCCGCTTCAAAGGCTCCACTATCAAAATGCGGTGCTATAGTGAGTTGGAGAATGTTTTACAAGAACTCATGATCGCTCGCGCACATAGAATACCCCTGGTTAGACTTACAGCTCGCTTGACCTTAGAGTTGGCTACCGCCTAACAATCATTTCCCTATACTAGAAAATTAACCTTATGGCAGGAAATCAAATTTACAAAATCATTCATAAACTCAATCTCCGTCTCTCTAAACTCAAATGTTACGAAGTCCATTCCAAAATCCTATACATCTGTCCCTAAAATTCTACATATTATATCTATTACTAGGTATTTATATATTATATACTCAAGTGTATTTTATTCAAATTTACATTGCATGTATAAGTGTCAGAGGTTTCCAGAAGCATTATATATCAGATTGTGACCTCCTGGAAAAAAGATTATCAAAGACATTCTAGGCTATGGCCTAGATATTATACATATATATGTACAGATGTTTCCAGTTTACAGACCACCTCAGAACTGTAGAAATTGGATAGTAAATGCCTCCTTCCAGTCCTCAGGTTAGGCCTGCATATCATAATAGTATTTCAGGACTTTTATATCCTAACACTATAAACCAGTACAATTGAAGCATACTTCATAATACTGTATACATGTAACGATCCTACCTGATAGAGCTATGGCAACCTATATCTACACCTATATATAAGACCAAGAGGTCCTATCATAGACTAGGTGGATATGCTGGAGCATGTCTGAGGGATATCCAATGGTCCAAACATCTCTAAAGCATAGAAGGTACTTATAGAATAGGTGTACCTAAGTAGTGGAAGTGAGGTAACTATGTTCACACCAACCTAAGGATAGCTTAGAAGGTTGGGTAAGTTTACCCTGTCTAGGATAGTCACATTACCCTACTATGCCAGTGGAGACCAGTTTCATGTTACTATGGACATACTTACCCTACTTTTGAGACACTATGTCACAAACTGTGACGAAGCAAGGTAGATTTCACATAGCTCGGATTTCCGAGTTATAGGTATGTTGGGATTTCACATGATGCACACTAGTGCGCCATAGGTTATTATGTTTACCTGCTAGTGACTCACAGTTGTGAGTCATACGATGTTATGATTTTCACACATGACTCATACTTATGAGTCATGGGTTTCACTCAGGGGACGCGAGTTGCGCACCTGAGTTGGTTATTATGTTTTGATTGGTTTAGGCATGTTGCGCAGCGACTCATAGGAGTCGTCTGATGGATTTCATATGACTCATGGTTATGAGTCACAGGGTTCGTGTGACGAGAGGTGTGAGTCACGCC
>LN891079.1:262636-272891 GCA_900010015.1 Tuber aestivum
CTTCATAGACGAAGAAGTCTGCAAGAAATACAAGTTAAGGACCAAGAAAACGAAGAAAGAAAGGCAGATTTACCTCGCAGACGGAAAACCCAGCGATATGGGGCCAATTACCCATATAGCGCAAGTACCTATGAACATTCGGAATCATAGGGAAGTGGCGACCTTCCAACTGGTGAACCTGCAACACCATGAGATAATCCTAGGGATGCCATGGTTACGACAACACAACCCTACCATCAGTTGGGAAGAAGGAAAGGTTGCGTTTACCAGCGAAGGATGTATGATATGGTGTCTCAACAGCTCGCCGGTAATATACGCAACACCAGAAGAAGAAGCAATCCAAGAGAACCTAGACGCGAGGTTCAATCAAGTTCAATCAAGGAAGAATCCAAGGATCAAAGTCAAGAAGCTAAGCCAAGAAGCAAAGATACCCAGAAGAGGATCTGAGAGGGCAGCAGGACACGACCTGTATGCCAGCGAAGAAGTCAAGATACCAGCCAACGGGCAGGTAATTATTCCAACGGGTATAACCATTGAGTTACCTCAAGGAACCTATGGGCGTATAGCACCACGCAGCTGTCTCGCAGTTAAATACAGACTTACTACCAATGCTGGAGTAATAGACGCCGATTATACAGGTGAATTGAAGGTGGTCATGGTCAACCAGGACAACAAAGACTATATGGTGAAAAGAGGCGATAAGATAGCGCAATTGATTATCGAAAAAATCAATGAAGAGGAACTCTAAGAAGTGGAGAACCTGACCAAAACCACCAGAGGAACCAAAGGGTTCGGCAGCACAGACCAGAAGAGGCCGCCACCAGAGAAAGCACCAAGGATCGAAATCAACAGGATATCGGCGCAAGCCTTCGGGAAATTCTATCGCAAGGGAGAAATGGTAGGAACTCTCAAATGGGATTATCAAAACCAAGGAACAAGCCTAGCAAAAATCAATATCAGTACAGAGCTAGCTATAAGAAGTCGACCACAGACAAAGGACGAAAAACTAGACCAATTGGTACCCAAGTAATACCATCAACATCTAGACTTGTTCCAAGAAAAGGAATTAACCAAGTTACCTCCCCATAGGCCAGATGTCAATTTGGAAATCAATTTCAAGGAAGTTAGCAAAGGACTGCCTCAGAAGAGAATATACCCGCTAGGAAAAACAGAACTCGAAGAACTAAGCAAATACATTCAACTGAACTTAGAAAGAGGATGGATTCTGCCATCCTACGCCAATGGAGGATCACCCATCCTGTTCATGAAAAAGAAAGATGGAAAACTAAGGTTATGCATTGATTACCGAGCACTCAATCACATAACAAAAAAGGATAGATATCCCCTACCTTTAATAGGAGAAGCATTGGATCAACTGGCGTCAGCCAAATATTTCACCAAACTGGATATTCGGGACGCCTATCACAATGTTAGAATCAAGAAAGGAGATGAATGGAAAACAACATTCGCGACGAAATATGGGACCTACCAATACTTGGTTATGCCATTCGGACTAACCAATGCACCCGCCTCGTTCCAATGATGGATCAACAAAGTACTCCACAAATACTTGGATATATGTTGCATCGTCTACCTAGACAATGTACTAATATACTCCAAGGATATCAAACAGCACCAAAAGGACGTCAGCAACATAATGGCTAACATCAAAGAATCAGGAATGAGGTGCAAACCCAGCAAATGCGAATTCCACAAAAGAGAAACTGAATACCTAAGATTCATCATCAATGGCGAAGGGCTCCAGATGGACCCAGTTAAAACCAAAGCCATATGGGAATGGGAGTACCCAAAGAACAAAACGGATATCCAATGCTTTATGGGATTCTGCAACTTCTATCGAAGGTTTATAGAGGGTTTCAGTCGAACAGCCAAACCGTTATATAACCTAACAAAAAAGGATGTCAAATGGGAGTGGGGCATCAAAGAAAGAGAAGCGTTTGACGAACTCAGGACCAAGATCACTAAAGGACCAATACTGGTACATTTCGACTCAACGAAGGAAACAATGATCGAGACAGACGCTTCGAAATATGTATGCTCAGGCATACTCTCTCAAAAATGCAAGGATGGCAAATGGAGACCAGTGGCTTTCCGATCCAAAACAAGGACCCCGGCGGCATGCAACTATGACGTCCACGACAAAGAACTATTAGCAATAGTTCAAGCACTGAAGGAATGGAGAAGATACACACAGAACAATCAAGTACCGGTCAAAATAGTTACAGGCCACAAGAACTTGGTACCATTCATGACAACGAAGGAGTTAAATGGACGACAGATAAGGTGGATGGAGAAGCTCAGCACCTACGACTTCAAGATCGAATACCGCCCCGGAAAAGAAGGATGAAAACCAGATGCCTTGACGAGACGATCAGCGGACAAACCAAAAGATCCAGAAGATGAAAGAATCAAACAGAAACAACAAATACTGTTACCAAAAGAAAAATATTTTCAATTAGAGGACGAAGATAGTGGATATGAGTCCCTGAACGAAATCAACCCACGAACAACATTGGAAGAAGATATTAAGAAAGAAAGTTCGCAAGACGAGGGAATTCAAGCCATGAGGGAAAAACTGGCACAAGGAATCAAGGAAGCCAAGGGGGTAGCCTTAGGGTTGTGCCAATGGAAAGACGACTACCTGTGGTATGACGGGAAAATCTGGATACCAAACAAAGAAGAATTACTCACGGAAATCATACAACACCATCACGACCCTCCATATGCCGGGCATGGAGGAACCGCCAAAACTACCGAATTCATCAACCGAAGATATTACTGGCCCAAGATAAGAGAAGACATTAAACGATATGTCAAGAATTGCGACACGTGCCAAAGAATCAAAGTGGTATGACACGCACCTTACGGATTACTCAAATCAAACGAGGCCCGAGAAACACCATGGAAGTCTATATCATTAGACTTTATAACCGAATTACCAAAGTCAAACGATCATGACGCCATACTAGTGGTAGTAGATCGCCTGACCAAAATGAGTCACTTCATACCGTGCAAAAAGGATATGACAGCACGGCAGTTTGCAACCATATTCCTAAAAGAAATATACCGCCTACACGGACTACCTAAAGACATCATTAGCGACAGGGGATTACTATTTACTTCAGAAGTGTGGAAGGAAACAACAGAAAAGCTAGGAATGGACCGATGAATGAGCACAGCCTTCCACCCCCAGACGGATAGACAAACGGAAAGAATCAACGGCATATTAGAACAATATCTCTGCACATACGTCAACTACCAACAAGATGATTGGTACGACTGGCTACCACTAGCCGAATTCACCTACAACAACGGAAAACAAGAAACAATCAAGACGACTCCTTTCTTCGCAAATTATGGCACACACCCAGAATACGAAACCATAGGTCATATGCTCCAAGGAAAAATAACGGATAAAAAGGATATGAGTCAACTACACGACACATTGCGAAACAAAATGGTTGCGGCACAATTACGACAGAAAGAAGACTACGATCGCCACAGAAAACCCGATACGAACCTAAAATCAGGAGATATAGTTTGGTCACTACCACGCAACATCCGAACCACACGACCGACGAAAAAACTGGATTACAAGAAAATAGGACCATTCAAGATATTGGCAAGAATAGGAAGCCGCGCTTATAAGCTCGACCTCCCACCGTCAATGAAAATACACAACACCTTCCACATCAGCCTCCTCGAACTCTATCAAGACAATCCTCTACCATATCAAGAAAAGCCCCCACCACCGCCTATCGAAATAGACAGTGAATCAGAATACGAACTCGAAGACATCGTCGACTCTCGATTACACTACGGTCACTTGCAGTACAGAGCAAAGTGGACGGGATACTCGCCCGAACACGATAAGACCTGGTACCCAGCAGAAAACATCCAAAATGCCCAAAATGCAATCCACCAATTCCATCGGAAATACACACTCAAACCGTCAACCCAGCGTCGAGGACGTACCAGAATCTGGGCATGCGACGCCCACGCTCCACCGCACAGACTCCTACCAGTGGGAGTACCACAAAGGAAGAGGTGCGATGAAAATGCCGTCGACCCTACAACACTTACCAGGATGCGATGTGTTCAAACACATCACACCAACGAGTCCGGGATACCGGACCCCTACCCCACCGCCAGCTCCAATCAAGAAGGAGCTGAGCAATGAAGACTGGACCAACCTGGTGGACCTTAACCTGAGGAGGACCACGACACCCGAAAGGAAGCACGCGAACCTGTCATGGACAGGTTGCTACGACGACGAGTGCCAAGTGTACAAAAGCGAGAAAGAAGGCTCGGAATACTGGCCTTGGGAAACGAATCAATGGCCCCCCAAGACTTCACCTTTGGGATCGCCAATGAGATCCCTGACGCCAACGAGATCCCCGACACCAGAACCAGTGGATCTGGTACAATACAGCGAACTGACTCCGAGGACGGAACCTAGGAGGAGGGGGGCGAAAAAACAAAAACAATGGGTGAAACTCAGGAAACCGAAGCAAGTTTCCTGGCAAAAAGAGATGGAAGAAGAGATGGAACCCAAGACCTCGAAGGAGGTCAAAATGAAGTGGTTAGCAGAGAAGGTCGAAACCAGCAAGTTGCTGGAATATCAGGCAGAAAAGATAGAGGAGCTCAAGAAGGAGTTAGAGAGGACGAGGTGGAGTAACGACAATTTGACGATGGAGTTGCAAGGAGAGAGAAATATGAGAAAGGCTCTCCAGAATAACTGGAGAAAAGAAGAGAAGGAAGCAAGGAAAACTCTGGCCAGGGTGGTCAGGGTGAACACGGGAGCGAATAGGTACTATCTGCTACCCAAAGGAAGAAGATGGGGAATAGAAGATTGAAGCCTGATGGGACTCGGGCTGAGGGAGAGGGGAGCTAATGTCACAAACTGTGACGAAGCAAGGTAGATTTCACATAGCTCGGATTTCCGAGTTATAGGTATGTTGGGATTTCACATGACGCACACTAGTGCGCCATAGGTTATTATATTTACCTGCTAGTGACTCACAGTTGTGAGTCACACGATGCTATGATTTTCGCACATGACTCATACTTATGAGTCATGGGTTTCACTCAGGCGACGCGAGTTGCGCACCTGACTTGGTTATTATGTTTTGATTGGTTTAGGCATGTTGCGCAGCGACTCATAGGAGTCGTCTGATGGATTTCATATGACTCATAGTTATGAGTCACAGGGTTCGCGTGACGAGAGGTGTGAGTCACGCCAGGTGAAGAGCGACTATATAAAGGGTCACTAGGACCCCGAGTATGAGCTCTTTACACATTCTTCTTGTTTATTTCCTACCTTTAAGTTATTATTAATAAAACCTACCTTTACGCTCTTTAAGATTTATTTTAAGAAACCCGAGAAGTGTCTTTCCTCCCACGAGAAAAGATTAAGTCCTAAACGAGGACTAAGGAGAAGACTAAGGAGATAGGCGCAAATAAGATAGTAGTCACAGGACTGGGCTATTGGAGTCGCGTAGGCATAGACCTGAGAACTATCACCTTACACCAAGAGAAGTATCATTACCTGTCGCTAGGTCCTACTCGGTAGGATTCTTAACACACTATTACCCTATCTTCTGTCAGAAATGTTCTCAGAGGAATTCTAGGAAATGTTATGATTGTTTGTTATATGAGTGTGGTTTTGTTAGAACGTACACATTGGCCTCCAACAACAAAAGATTTATTTTAGCATACCCAGATAGATAGCCTTCTAGAGCATACTCTAAATATACTCCCCTGTTAAAAGTATTGTCCCACACTGCGACCTAAAATGCGACCGTGTGGAAATTGGATGACAACTGGCAACCACCCCCCCATTTTCCAACAATTACAACTTTATCAATCTAACTCCAAAATGCCAGTTTTTAGTAAACAATTGAGTGCAAAGGGGAGAACCTCATGTGGGATCTGCAAAGATCTGACTCCTGTTGAGTGTGTGGCCATTGTTGCAGGACGGGAGAATGGTCGGTCAGCAATTGAGTTGGTAGGCGAGTTTGATTGTGATCACCACACAATCTCACGTACAGTAAAACACTGGTAGGATCACCAAACCTTATGGGCACTCCCTAGGTCCGGGCGGCCGAAGACGCTTACCCCTCAGGACGAAAGATACACCCAGTTAATGGTTAAATGGTATTCCAGAATCTCGTGAAAGGCCCTTGTAGTTGATAGCCCTGTTGCCATCAGTCAGTCCACTATACACGGTGCTATCGGGGCTCCTTACCGGCGCAAATGGAGGGCACAGAAGCGGATTCCTTTGAACAAGGTTGATGTAGCTAAAAGGCTAGCTCATGCAAAAAGCCTGAAAGGAAAGATGCAAATGCTCGAGGAGGTAGGTCTACTAAAATCTCTTAGATTGTGTAAGCTCCAGTAATAAGAATTTTTAGAGTACCTACTCCGATGAATCGACCATACAAAATGATCCCTCCGCCCCTAATGACTGGATCTTTCATCTGCCACATCAAAAGTATGATGAAGATAAGGTCAATCTACAGGCGCATGTTAAGCCAGAGTTGTCCTAAATGGTCTGGGGATGAATCTGGATAGGGGGCCGGTCAGACTTCATCATTATATGCAGGGATGAGGATGCTGCACATAAGGGTTACTTGTCAAAGTCCTACATTCAGACTCGAGGAAGGGCTGCTTCCCTGCTATCATCCTGGTATCTTTTTTCTTCAAGACAATGCCCGAATTCATACAGCAAAAACTACAATGGCCTGGTTCTGTCGTCACCAAATCGAGCTACAGCTACACCCTCTACATAGCCCCGATTTGAATCCAATCGCGCATGTCTGGAAAGCAATGAAAGCTATCTCACGAAAGAACTACCCTGATCTCTGGAAGCTAAAGAGAAACGAGGTCAACCAGCCGATATTCAAGGGTGTCCTGAAGGCCGCTTGGTGGGCAGTTCCTCAACCTTTAATTGATAGGTTGATCAGGTCTATGCTATGGCGCTTAGATGCAGTGCATAGTTCACATGGTTACTATACAAAGTATTAAAGTGTAATCAATCAGTATCAATTTAAATGTAAATTCATTTAATTTGGATGTCAATTGGTGAAGATAGAGCGGTTGTTATACCTTCAGTCAGGTTAGGGCACTTGGTTGATGTGCGATGTGGGACAATACTTTTGAGAGGTAATTGTAGCTTAGAAAATATTTTTCAACCTCTAACGACCTCTGGAGCCTGTTTTATGTACAAAAATGTAAAATATCTTAAAAAAAAAAATTTTCATAGAAACATACTAGAGCTTTCTGGCTATCTGTAGAACCTAGTTTCAAATCAATGGGTTATATAGATATGATGTTATGAGTCGTTCAAGTAAGGCTGGTTTTTTTGTTGAATTATATTGTATGAAGGACATCATAAATCCTCATGAAATAAGTAACAAAATTTAATACTAGAAAATCTATGGTACAGAACTTATAGCAATTACCTTTTATTAATTGGCAAATATTTAATAGAAAGAAGTACAGGGTTGATGAATTGTAAATCTACAATACAGAACCTTTTACAACATTAGTATCAAGTCCAGGCAATAAAAGACTCTAGAAAAATGTAAGCACCTATTCCAGTAAGAATAAGATTCTTGCCACAAGTTCAAAGGTATAGTCATAAGAAGGCCAAATAATTGAGCAGCTAAGAAAAACTTTATTAATTAAGGAGGAATTGCTAGAAATAACTTGAAGAAAATATAAAAGACAGTGACATTGGGAATCCAAGAATAAACATAGTAGAAAAAACCATGGAAATAATATATTTTTGCAAATCTTAAATCATAGATATATACTCTACATAGTAAATAAATTTCGAATCAAATTACCTTATTTTTAAACTTTTTTATTATAGAAGAAAAGTGATTCTCCTATAGAGGAAAAGAAAACAGTGTTTATCTCAAGATTGATTTTCTCAGGTTGCCACCCTTCAAACCTGTTTTCCCGGTAACAACTAAAAAGGCCCATGTGTAGGTTCTAACAAAACCACACTCATATAATAACAAGCAATGGTGTAATGGACAGGGTCTGAGGGTCAGGTAGCCCAAGGCATACTGCGATCAAAACTGGCAGGAGTTGAGAGGCAAGGTCTGGGCACAGGAACTCAACTGAGATGGGTTGTACAAGGATTGAGGTTCAGGGGTTCAGGGTCAGGGTTCATGGGTTCTGGAGGGCATGAAGTAAAAGAGAGATGTAATTTCTAGATACAGGTGTCTGAATTCAATCAAAGTTTATTTATACTTGTTGTGTCGAATCTGGCTTATGATTGAGTGTTGCCCTAACAGCAGCCTAATACCAGCTGGGATCTACCGATAGGACTGGGGTCCTACTACCCCCTCTAAAACCAGGCAACTAAATACGAGATACTAGTCCTCTGACCCCATACTATTAACCACTCCGGTAAGCGAGCACCAACAGCAAAGCTAAAGTACAAGTTCATCAATAGTCCAGCACCCACTCACTCCACCTAGCCAGGCCACAAAAATCCCAACAAATCAAATAAAACAATACCACTGGCAGCATTGCTCTGATCTCGTAACCTATACATCAGCAAAAATCATTCCTTTATCAGATGCGTGGGCAGTGCATCCTGACGCAAGGAGGGAAAATTCGGCATCAGGGACATCCTGTGCGTCAGGTACTCAGGTACTGGGTCTGGTTGCATCTTGTACATCTGGTAGTTGGGTACCAAGTCAGGTTGAGTCCTAGTACTTATCCTAAGAAGTGCCAAGTCCAGATTACATCCTAAGGGAGTGATGCTGACTAGTTACCATCCTGAGATTCTGAGTAATAAACACAGCTGCTGGCTGCTGCCCCTTTACCACCCCCTAGCAGCACCCCCCCTGACCAGCCCCCCTCCCCCCCCCCTACCCCACCCCATCCCACTACCAGTGTCCTGCATACTATCTCCCCTGAATTCTCGACTTTGTTGTTGTTTTCTTTACCAGTGCCAGGGGTTCCAGTGGGCAAGGTTCTTTGATACGCAATACCGCAGGCAGCCTTTGGGTGCAGGATCCAATACTTGGTGTCTGTGACGGGGGCTCCCTCAGGTAGATGGTTCCTAAGGATGCGACCACGCCAAACTTCAAATCTCTCGAACATAGCTCTGGTAAAAGTGTAAAGAATAAAAGTAAACGGTCAAACTTAATATCATTAAGCTCAGGCTTGTCTCAATTAAAGTCTCATGAGAGGATGTTGATTGTGTCGGGGTAGGAGAGTTCTCGTATAATCTTTAAGTAGTCAGACTTATACCAAAAAGTCCCCCATCAGGTTACTCCGACCAACATAAGTATGCCCTTCTTCGTAAGGGTTGCCCCAGCACCATTACTGTGTCTCCAAAGGGCCTAAGGTGTCAGCGCACTCTAGCAGAATTCTCCTATATGCACATCAGTTCCTGCAAGGTGTTTACCAATGCAACTGCCAGAGTGAAAACCTCTGCACATCGGTGTCTCGTCAGTGGCTAACTGTCGTGACGCCTAGGAAAGCTAACTAAATGACTCTCTTCCCATGTGCTATGACCTATGCAAGCTCCTGTAGACATCAGCTGTCTCCCAGCTAAGTTCTATCTTTCTTGAGTGCGAACTTAGAGCGTGTACGAGGCTTCCGCAGAGAGCTGTATTAGTGGCTGGACCCGTGGGCGCTACCCATGGTCCTTTACCCCCAACACACCACTCACTGTGATAAGTATCATGCTATTAGAGTCCCCAAACAACCCACAAAGAGCCTACAGCAAAGGGGCACGTGTAGGCTTGATTGGCATAAAACCTTCCCAGATGTCTCCAGTACTACCCAGGACTACTCTGGGGACCCTTCCAGATAGCTCATGCTAACTCCATCAGTTTTGGTCCGTTTTACTCCATTCTTTTTGGAGAAGGTATCTGACCTTCTCACCTTGGCCCACTTGTATACCTGCGAACAGCCTCTAGTCAGACGGACGGCAGGGACGTATTGTAACGGGGGCTCCCTCAGGTAGATGGCTCCCAAGGATGCGACCGCACCAAACTTCAAATCTCTCAACACAGCTCTTGCAAAAGTATAAAGAATAAAAGTAAACGGTAAAACTTAATATCGTTAAGCTCAGGCTTATCTCAATTAAAGTCTCTCGAGAGGATGTTGATTCTGTCGGGGTAGGAGAGTTCTCGTATAATCCTTAAGTAGTCAGACTTATACCAAAAACTCCCCCATCAGGTGTAACCCGACCATCATGAGTATGCCC
>LN891079.1:281646-296405 GCA_900010015.1 Tuber aestivum
CACGTTACTACCACTACCTAGGTACACTAAACCTTAAGTACCTACTGTTCTTTTAGAGATCTCCGGACCATCGGATATCTCTCGGACATGCGCCTGCATACCCGCCTAGTCTACCAGCAAACCTCTTGGTCTTTTGTATGGGCGTAGACATAGGTTACCATAGCTCTATATCGTAGGGTCGTTACAGGCACCTTCTTCCACCTCATTCCTGGTGCCTCTACCGTTCATCTCGATACTCCTGCCACCCAGCTTCTAGTACACAGCATTGCTACCTCCACTCCTCTGGCATCGCTTGCCCAAGAACTTACCACCTTTAACTCAGGCTTGTCTCTTACCGAACAGCCTAGGTGGCTTACCTCAGATATAGCACGCATCGGCAAACTCGCCTCAACTGTTGTTATTTCCATCACTGGACCCAAGGCCCCCTCCTTCATCGGCAAACGCCTCTCTGCCTTCTCCAACACCTACCGTACTGAGCGCCGCCTACGCTTCAACAAATACACCTAGTGTGCCAACTGCCACAAGTTTGGCCACCACAGCATTAAATGCACCTCACCTGCTTCCTGCCGCTGGTGCCTTCTCCCTCACTCTACTGGGGAACACTCCTGCCCCACCGCTACCTGCCGCCTTCGTGGCCGTCCCTGCAGCCATACCACATGCAGGTGGGTAAACTGTGATGGCCCACATGAATCCCACTCGCCTGTCTGCCCTTCTCGCCCCCGTCCAGCTACCCAAGAGTTTGAGGATGCGGAGGAACATGAAGAAGAGGTGGACATGGTCGGCTCTACATAGGTTGGGATACCTATAACGATGATGCCCTAGGGGTTTCTTGGGTTGGCTATTACGGTGCAAGGAGTGTGGTTTTGTGCCTGCCTCGACTGATTGCTTAGGGGAGACTGGCTTTGTACCGCCCCTCTGTCATGGCCCTTTTGAGGGACAGTGCTGGAACGCTTTCAAGTTCTTGGGTGCCGGGTGGGGTTGATGATGGTGGATTTATTTTGTTATAAATTTTATGAGGATAAGAGGTGCGAGACCGGACTGCCGGTGGTAGTGATTTATTGATTGTGCTGGGATTTCCGTGGCCTGGATAGGTGGGGCGGATGGGTGCTGGACTGTTGATGGACTTGTAGTTTAGCTTTGGTGTTGGTGCTCGCTCACTGGAGTGGTCAACGGTATGGGGCCGGAGGATCGGTATCTTGTATTTAGTTGCCTGTATTTTGCGGGGGTAGCAGGGCCCCAGTCCCATCGGTGGATCCCGGCCGGCGTTAAGCTCCTGTCGGGGAGGCGCTCGATCATAAGCCATGTTTTGGCGCGACGAGTAGAAATAAACTTAGATTGAATTCGGACACCCTTTCTTACGTTCCAGGGATATTCCTTTACCTCTTTGAAGCTTTTCGGCTCGGTTATTTATCTTGCACTTTGTTTGTTTATTTTGTTTCACCATACTTGAAGCAGAAACTTCCCTCCTCCCCTCGCTTAGGGTCGAGTTGGTGTGCGCTACCTAGCCTCGAAGGCACTTTGGGCAAGATATGCGTGGTTTAAGCCCGGTAATCCCAGGTGCAGTCGGGCGGGCAGACATGTCGTCTCCCTCCCATTCTCCTCAGGCTTCGGCCTTGTCGTTTGAGGTTTCCTCATCCATGCTTACGGATGCGGAGCCTTCCTCCTTCTCCCTGGGTACGCCCTCAGTCATTGTTGACGTCCCGGCACCAGCACATGAGGCTGTGGAACACCGCCGCGCCCTCGTCAAAATTAAGACACGGTCTTACCGTGCACCTGGAGGGGACTATGCGTTCCTATCCTTTGCTCATAGTTATAGTTGCGTCAACGCTATGAATAAGGCGTTTGATGATGATGTGAGGACTGTGGTTGTTAATGCCAAGCTTGTCACGATGAAAGAGGTAGAATGTTTGGTTGGCGGGTACCTGGTGGGTAAGGGTTGTTTGGCTGAGTGGGGCCTGGACCTTGCCTCCACTACCGGTTTCTTCGACCGACACAACCCCGATGGGGGCTCGGAATTCGATCCATCCCCAACACCTTTGGCCCCTGGTGATTCGCAGGCAGTAATCCCGGACTCGGCTACCCTGGCTCGTACTGAGGACAGCGCTCCGTGTACGATGAAGGCCTCCAGTTGGGCATCTACCCCCCCGAGGCAGACCATGCTTCGATCTGTTGTGGAAGCAATGGCGCCCAAGACTTTGGCCCCGTTGGCTGGCAGGATCCACTCCGCTCCCTCTCTGGAGGCATCGCTATCGTCGGGCCACATGAAGGTATACAAGAAAGGGACGTTCGACCTCAGCGCTATGTCGGACCCCGATTACAAACCCACGCCGCCCCCAGTTGTGGAACGAAAACGACATGGACAATCCCCCTCCCCTGACCCCACACTGGTATCCGTGTCCAGTGGCAGTTCGGGTTCGGTTCTCACTCCTACTAAAGGGGTGCCGACTAAGGAAGGGCGGAAGATGATGGTAGTCCCCAGGGAACAGCTGACCTTGGGTGAAATCAGACAACGGACGGCTCCGGGATTCAAGCAGGTCCCTTACCCGCCATCTACTATCGAGTCATCGGATAAGGAAAATTCCCCCCCTTTGGCTACTGATAATCTGCTTCCCTCTTCGGAGGTGATTGCTAGGGACACCCCTATGGATATGGGTGGAGATAAGAATACCGAGGCTACGGGTTTGGGGGACAGTAAGTATGCTGACTCCGAGGCAATCCCGTCTTCCCCAGTTCGGTCCAGTTCGCCTATCGTGGAGCAACCCCCCACCCAGCCAGAGTCAATGGAGGGACCGGTGGTAAGGGTGCAGGATGCCATGAGGCAGTTGGATAGCGCAGATGAAGTAATGAGGATGGTGGATGAAGAGTTGTATGCTCCTCCCTCGAGACGTTCGGAATCGGTAGTATCCCGGGATTTGATTCTTGGGGTGCTTGATGAAATCGGGACCCCTGCGGCTATCCTGTGCACTGGAGATGCCCCTAGCCCCTCGGAGGATAGTTCGGACTCGAGTTCTGAGTCTGACTACCGGGGGGAGGTAGTACGGCGGTTGTTGTTTGAAGGGGAGGATGGATATGGCAGCTTCAAGGAGGTTGCCGAGGACATGAAGAAGGTGTTCCAGATGTTGGATACATCTCGGATGTTGTATAGATCCCTGAGGAGCAGGGTGTTTGAATTGGAGGAGGAGAACAGGAAGCTTGAGGTTGCAGTCAGGAAAAGGACTGGGCTCACCTGCGACACCCCCGTTCCCCCTACCCCACCTCCTCCCCCTATGAAGAGCACTCCGTCTGTGAGTGAGGAGTCGACCTCGGTCACTCCTGCTACTAAGAAAGTGTCTTGGGCCACGGTAGCTAATAGGCACATGGCACCTGATGCCACCAAGGCCACACCCTCCTCGGCCTCTTCCAAGGCTGACGACAAGGAGAGAAGGCAGTGCTTCAATTGCAAGGCGAAGGGACACCTGTCCGCTGACTGCACGAAGCCGAAGAAGGGGAAGAAGGCGCCGGTGGAGATGGCCCTTCCGCTTCCGACAGGGGGCGGCTCGTCAAGCTCCTCCAGCTCGGACAGTGATGGTGGAGTATCCGTTACCCCCACCCCCAAGGCTGACAAGAAGGCCGAGGCCAAGCCTAAATTGGTGCAGATGAAGAAGGACCCAGTGGCAGAGACACCCTCGACGGATGAGGAGCCATCCCTCCCCGAGGAACCGGCAGCTGCAGTACCCGGGGCCTGGAAGACTGTGGTGGGTAAAAGGAGCTACCTTGCTAACACTAGGTTCGACCGGGGTGACAGCAAGAGGCCTGCGCCCCCTTCCTCCTCACCCACCCCCAAGGCCAAGAGCCGTGGTCTCACCATCAGGTTCCTGAACAGGAAATCGGTTGAGCTACCAGATGGTGTTACGACTGAGACCATCCGGTCTCGCATCAATATTCTCCTGTCTAACAAAGGCAGGGTCGCGGGGACAGTCCCGTACATTAAAGAAGCAGTGTTCAGGACCCCGATTGGCTGTATCTTCATGACACTTGCACAGCATGAGGTCGGCCAGATCAGTGGACAGTTGGAATGGATTAGGATGATCCTTCTCAAAGAACTGGCTATTCCGGACTTCGAGTTCCAGCGCGACATGGACAAGATCACTATTCACGTGGGTCAGGTACCTCTGGCAGACACCGGTGACGGATCTGTTTGGAAAGTGGAATCCTGGACTGGTGACAAGGCCGATGATGGCCTCCGTCTCGATATGGAGCAGTTCAACCCGGGTGTCAATACTGCAGGGCGCCCCGCCCTGTTGGGATCGGCCAAGGCCTTGAGACAGAACAATGCCGCTACCTGTGGTATTAGGTTCATGGTAGAAAAGAACGATACCATTTTGGAAGCACTGACCAAAGGCACTGTTTGTTTGAGGGGTCGCCCCAGACCGGTGAGGATCTTTATGGAACATCGCCCTCCAGTGGTATGCCAGAAGTGTCTCCAGGTTGGGCACATGCAGGTTACCTGCGCATTCCCCTCCCGGTGTCAGTTTTGTTTGGGGTCACATTTGTCTAAGGACCATGAATGTGGCATGATTAACTGCCCTGGGGCTAGGGGTAATGCCTGCTCTCATACCCGGAGGTTATGCCTGCTATGTGATAGGTCTGACCACTTTACCGGTCACTTGTCATGTACAGCGACCGAGACCCGGGGCACCCCCCCCACACACCCCCTACCTGCCCCGTCGCCGGAGACAGTTGACGACACCGCCCGTAAGAGGTTCTCCGACCAAACAATGAGACGGAATAGAAGGGAGAATGGAGGAGAGTCGAGGGATGAGGAGTACTGCAGGATGATGGAGGCATCCCATAACCAGACCCAGGCCACCATTGTGCCGTCTGGGAAGTATATTGGGAGGTGCAGGAACTGCAGCAAGGTTGGGCATATGGCATATGAGTGTAAGCAGGCACTCAGGTGCAACAACTGCCATGAGGTCGGGCACACTTTCAAGAGCTGTAAGGAGGGGAAGGTGGTCAGGTACTTCAACTGTCATGAGGCAGGGCATGTGACCAAGGACTGCAAGGAGGAGAAAGTTAAGAGGAACAGGAACAGGGAGAATCGAGGCAAGAAGGCCTCATCCTCCAAGGGCAAGGAAGTTGATCCCTCCCCCTCCCCTCCCCCTCCCCCTCCAGTGTCTCCCCCGCCACCTGCTAAGAAGAGTGGGCTACCGCGGATTGGGAGGCTTGATAAGAACAAGTATGTGAGCGGCATGCTTGATAACCCCGTGGTTATGGGGTATACAACTTTACATGGTGAGGGCTCGGTGAGCTCACGTGGTTCCGCAGAAGCCCCCAATTAATGCATTTTACAACACTTGCATTAAATGTTGGTCGGGGTGTGAGGAACTGGGAGGCGGCATTTGAGTTGTTTTCCTATGTTGATTTGTTTTTGGTTTTGGAGCCACCTGGTGATGTTGATGGTTTGCATGTACCACATGAGGCTAACGGATGGGATTTGTTTTCATTTGTTAAGGGTTCAGGCGTTGAGGTGTTTGTATGCTCGGCTTTGTGCGGGCTTTTTGATGTGATTGGACATGAGAGATGTTTTTCTTTAGTGCGATGTTATGATGGTGGGGTGGAGAGGAAACTTGCTGGTGTTTACCTCCCGCCGAAGGATGGCAAGGAGGCGTTTTATGGAGAGTTGGGGAAGTTGGTTGGGTGCGATGTGTTAGTTGGCCATTGGAATGCCCAAGACCCTTACTGGGACCCTGCCGGCCATAACCACAGAGGTGGATGGTTGAGAAAGTGGATGCGGGATAACGGGTACAACATGACCTTTCCTGCCGGACCCACGTTCCGCGACATCTCAAGGATTGACTTATGTATTCATTATGCGAACTCGATCCGGCACCGATACAGCGACATTGTTGTGTGTGAACACATGGGGCAGTTGGTTAAGCTAGATGTGACGGCACCTGTGGACATTATCAGAACAAGGCCGGCATGGAAGAAAGTCTGCTGGGAGAAGGTCGCGGCTGAACTGGATGCTCTCGGGGCTGTGTCAGATGACCAACTGTGGACCGCGACTCGGAGAATCATCGACGCGCTGCCTAGGCCCCCGCCCAGCAGGATTCCGTGCAAATAGTGGACGCCGGAACTGGAGAGAATGCGGCGGGATGTCCGGAGACTGCGACGGTTTGGGCGACAGGACCCTGGTTACTACGCCGATTATCGGTTGGCAAGGTGTGTATACAGGGCGTCGGTCACGCAGGCACGGTTCGAGTACATTTGTGGTCAACTGGACCAGGCTGAGGACCCCGGTGTATTTAAAAAGGTGCAGCGATTGGATGCCAGACGGACGCTGCCGGCTATGGAACTCTCGGATGGCAGTACGGCGGTGACCCACGGGGAGATCTCGGATGCCATCGCGGCACAACTGGAACCTGGGGAACAACAACCGTGGGCACCCACAGAGGTAACATTGGAGTCCGCCCGGGAAATGGAGCTGGCATTGCAAAGGTCGCCTACCAACACCGGTCCCGGACTGGACGACATGGGGTACCCATTCTTAAGGTTCTGGAAGAGAAGATATCCCAATGGTATGAGACGGATGCTGGACCATGGGCTGAGACGCGATGTCCCGGACTGGCATGAGGCCGAAGTTGTGCTCATCCCCAAGGTTGGCAAGCCACGGTACGACGTGGTCAAGGCGTGGAGGATGATTCACCTGCTGCCGGTCATGGCCAACGTGGCGGAACGAGTGATTCTCATTCGGCTAGCACAGTATCTGGAGTTGGGTGACACCCAGTTCGGTTCGCGACGGAAGCGGGGTGTCCATGATGCCATGGCGGTTGTCTTCGAGTTCCTGAAGCACAATGAGGGATACCACAGGATGATGCTGTCGGTTGATGTGTAAGGGGGGTTTGATAACATTGATATTGACCTCCTTTCCGATTTTTTGATGGCCAGGGGTTGCACTGCCGTACTGTGGGGCTGGGTCCGGCGTTGGTGTGCTAATAGGACAGTCCGGTTTCGGTTTAACGGACGAGTCTCTAAGAGGTACCACACAAGCAAAGGTATCCCACAGGGGTCTCCCCTGTCCCCGTTTCTGTTTGGTGCATATGTGGCCGATATTTGTTTGCCTAGGCTGCGATATTCACCCAGGGTGAGACACGTGGTAGTATCCTATGTGGATGATGGGGTGATTCTGGTGGCAGCCGGGAGCCAGCGGGCGGCTCAAGGACATGCGGAGGAGCTGTTTTCTGACCTCGATAGGGTGGCAAGGGCTCGTGGCATGGGTTTTAGTGCTTTCAAGACCCAATGGATTGTGTTTGGGGATAGGGCTTGGGATGGGCTGGAGCTGATGGGGGAACTGGTGGAGCCGTCTGAGGACCTGAGGGTGCTTGGGTATAGGTTTAATGTTTTCCTTAATATTTCCGCGCATTTGAGGTATTGGTTGGATAGGGGTTTGGATGTGAGGAGGAGGATCACGGCCTTGGGACGAAGATATGGTGGTGTGGGTGGTATAGGAGCATGGGAGACTTACCGTTTGCTGTAAGCAGCCTACCTCCTGACCGTCTACTATGGACTTGAGTTTGTAACCGACTACAAGTCGTATGTGAAACAGATTCAGGTTCATGTCAACAACTGCCTCTGCTCCGTGTTCCGCACCCCCTTTAAGCTGGCTAATAATATCTTGTTGGCCGAGTTTGGTGTGCCACCTGCTCATATACAGGGACGGTACCTTCAGCGACGATGCTACAGCCGGTTCATCAACCTTCGACACTGTGACGAGCATCCTTGGTTCGGACACATCAGGCTGACCTGGAGGGAGGAAGGCATGGTGGCACAACGACAGACATCGGATATCGAGTTGAGCGAGCGGCCGTCGGTTGTTGTCGGCAAGGGCAAGGAAGTGGTCACTGCCCAGCATAACGGCAAGATCACTGGCATGATGAACTCCCCCGGGGTAGTGGTGTACACTGATGGATCCAAACACTCGGGCAAGGCGGGTGCTGCATGGGCTGTCTACCATCAAGGGAAGGCAAAGGTGATGGGACAGGCTGTGCCTCCATCATGGAGCATTGTAGAGTGTGAGCTGTTCGCGGTGGTGGGGGCGTTGCGGTACTTGAAGGAAGTCCACCCCCTGACTGAAGCCCATATCTTCTTGGATTGTGTCCCTGCGCTGATGGTGATCGAAAACATGTTCCCCGAGGGAGACTCGGCCGAGGCCTGGGAGGTCTTTGCCCCGTTACTTAACGGGTGTGGGAGGATACGATGTGAATGGGTCCCAGGGCACACTGGCGTTGCCGGAAACGAGCTGGTTGACATGAAGGCCAAGGAGTGTGTGTCACATGCGTTGAGGCCCGCTGATTGGGAAGGTGTTAGCTTCGGCATCGGACATGCGACCATGGCCCGGGAGCTGCGCAGACAAGAGTGGGATGCCTGGCACCGTGCGCAAGGCCACGAGTACTACGAACGAGGGCCTGCCGCACCGCGACACCTTAGGGGACTCACTAGACTGGATGCATATGTCCTGATACGGATACGCAGCGGCACTGGGCTAGTGGGACACGATGACTGCCCCGGCCGAGGCGACCGTGACCACTGGGTTACGACCTTGCGCTACCTTTGCGGCCGACCTTCGCCGGATACGCTGTTCAAGGATGGCAAAGTGATGGGTTGGCGAAAATGGTGGAAGGAACACCGGTGGCTGGGATTGGGGATCCCGAAGAGCGTCCCTGAGGTAGATGGAGAGATGGTGGTTGCCGGGAATCCGTTTGATGGAACGCTTCTGGTTGAACGGGATGGGCAGCTAATCGTCAAGGAGAATGGGTGGGAATGTGTTAGATGTTCCACAACCCACGAATATGGTTACTGCCGGCTGCCCACTGCGAGAATCGGGGGGAACAAGTGGTTTTTTCTCCCCCCTGAGATGACTGTATGCCCTGGCTGCAACGCTGCAATTGCAAAACGGGGTCGACAATTAGATGGACAGTCACTGATCAAGGCCTTCCGTGTTCACGTCGCAACTTCCCAGACCTGCCTGGATCGATGTATCAGCTTGTACTGGGTTCGGGTCTTTGGAAGGTGGGGTGACATGGAGTTCGGCGAGCAGGTATCAAACGTGTTGGCTTGGGTGAAGGGGTATGAGGTTGTTAAAGGTCCCCGCTGTTGTTTTTGTGATGGCACGTTTGTTGATATTTCGGGTCATTCGAGGAACACGACATGGTGTTGGGATAGACTGTATCTTTTCTTTGTTGAATATGTGGAGACGGAAATTGCTGATGGCGGTGTTGGTGATGGATAGGATTTGCGAGACAGGAAGACGCGTTAATCCGGGAGATTGCTTGCAGTCTGAGCGCCCGTGAGCCTGTGGGTAGTGATTTTTGGATTTATGTTTGGTTGGAGGGTTGCGAGACGGTTTGCCGTGGTAGTGATTTTGTTATGATTTATGGGTTACGAGGGATGTTAGCTAGATCATAAGCCATGTTTTAGCGTGACTAGGATAAATAAACTTAGATTGAATTCGGACACCTGTACCTAGGAATTATACTCTCTACTATCTGGTGTCCTCTTGAACCCCTGAACCCTGACCCTGAACTCCTGAACCCTGAGCCCTGTACAACTCGCTTCGGTTGTACTCCCGTACTGAGACCTCGTCTCCAGAATCCCGCCTGTCCTGATCGTGGTCTGCCTTGGGCTACCCAACCCTCAGACCCGGTCAGTTACAGCAACCTTCAGGAGCGTGAACGAGTCATTATCGATTTCTTCCCATATTTTGTGGTAGTGTATATCGATGTATTTCGTTCGGTCATTTAGCTAATGGTTTCTCGAGAGAAAGTTTGCGCTGGTATTATCTGCATGTAAAGCGATCGGTAAGTCGACACGGATATCTTTGAGACCCTTTCGGAACCATTGGATTTGTCTTGCGGCAAGTGACATCGCGACGTATTCGGCTTCGGTTGTTGATAGTACGACCGAGGCTTATTTCTTCGAGCACCATGAGATGCATGCAGCGTTGAGAAGTACAATGTATCCCGAAAAAGAGCGGCAGGTATAGAGGCAAGCAGTGAAGTCAGCATCAATGTAGGTATCGATAGCGTTTGTCGTATTGTAAGGGTAGAAGAGTCCAATGTGTTTTGTTCCGTTAACATATCGAAGGGGGTGTTTAGCGGCCTTCAGGTGTTGTTCGGTAGGGCAAGCAGAAAATTGGGAGAGGTAAGAAATTGTGTATGCTAGATCGGGTCTTGTACCAGTAGTCAGATACATAAGTGATCCTATCATCGATGGGTAAATGGAGGGGTCTGGAATGCATATGGCTTCAGTCCCTTTCGGAAGTTGAATGCGTTTCAGTAAGGGTGTAGAAACGCTGTTAGAGTTTTCCATTGAGAATCATTTGAGAACTGACTTGATGTATTGCTGTTGGGTAAGATGTAGCCCGTCTGGTATATATGCAATGTGCAAGCCGAGTAAGAATGTGGCTTCCCCTAGGTCTGTAATCTCGAATGCCGTTTTCAGGTCTTCTATGAGAGATGTAGCTTCTAGGATGTCGGCTGCATGGATAGCGATGTCGTCAACGTAAATTGAAACATAGATGTCGTGTTTATCGTGAACAAACATGCATGGATCAAGGGATGATGTCGTAAATCCTCTGGAGGTTAAGAATCTGGCAAAGAGAGCATACCATTCGTTTGCAGATTGCTTAAGTCCATAGAGACATCGGTTAAGTTTCTATACTTTGCCTTCGTCACCGAACCCAGGTAACGGTCGCATGTAAACTTCTTCTTTCAATTCGCCGTAGAGGAAAGCAGATTTAACATCGAATTGTCACGGTCTCCACTTGTTTTTAGCGCATATCGCGGGGAGGAAGCGGAGGGATTCGTAACGTATGACCGGAGCAAAGGTTTCTTTGAAGTCGAAGCCAGAGATTTGTCCAAATCCTTTAGCGACAGCTCTTGCTCGATACCTTTCTAGTGTGCCGTCAGCGTTTCTTTTAACTCTGTAAACCGACTTACTTTCGATTATTTTCCCTCCAATCGGTTTATCGACAACATCAAAGGTTCCACTCTTCTCGAGCGCCAGAATTTCATAGTCCATAGCCGAGGTCCACTGGTCACAGTAGGGGCTGTTTCTAGCTTGGTGATAAATGGTAGGATCCTCGTCGGGCATTTCGGTGGCATTTTTGCCATATCGAACTAGTGGTCTTGAAACTCGTCCACACTGAGTCCTTGTTCCTTCTTTGGGTTCCGGAGGTTGTTCTGGTTCATCTGCAAATGGTTCCGGAGTTGGAGAAGGAGGTGCAGGATTCTCGTAGTCTTCTGGATGTTCTGGTGGTGGAGGTGGATGTACTTCAATGTCTGGTAGTGGTAAAGGTTGGTCGTCATCTTCCTTTTCTTGACGCTTGTCACGAGGGTGCGAGGCGGTCTGGAAAGAGCGAAGCGTAACGGTCGCAAAGGTCTCCGATGTATGGGTCAGTTGTTTTGAATCCGAAAGTCCAGTTGGGTCAAGCGGTATTATCGTCTTAGTTGTCCAATGGATTTGTCTGGTTTCGGAGATCCGACGTTACGATGGTATATATATCTGGTATATTTTGACGGAGGAGGTATAACCAACAAGATATCCTTCCAAGGCCCTGGGCTGTAGCTTCATTCCAGGTTGTCTTTTCTCCTCTGGTATATGGACGTAGCATTTGGTCCCGTATGGATGCAAGTGGTTGATCAACGGCTTTGTTTTGTAAATAGCTTCATAGGACGTTGAGTTTCTTATGGCTCGGTTAGGGAGTCTGTTCCTAAGGTAGACAGCAGTGGAGACTGCTTCGGCCCAAAGGCTAAGGGTAAGTCCAGTCAACATAGAGCGTGTCGATGTGATGATGGTACTGTTGTACCGTTCAGTAACACCATTAGATTCGTGTGAGTAAGGAGGGGTCTTATCATGCACAATTCCATGCTTCTGCAAAAGGGTAAGCATCTTGTCATTGATGTACTCGCCTCCGTTGTCAGTACAGAATCTTTTGATAGTGGTGGAATCCTGGGTTGTTCTTTCTTTGATGAATTGTTTGAACACTTTTACCATGTCGGACTTCGCTTTCATGGTGTCTATCCATGCATAGCGTATATTGTCATCGATGAAGGTAATGTAGTACCAGGAGTTGCCAAAGGAGGGTTTCGAGAATCATCCGCTAAGGTCAGAGTGAATTAATTCGAAAGGGCTGTCATATCGTTTCTCTGTTGATTTGGGTTTTGACTTAGTTGACTTGGAGGTGATGCAGGTTTCGCATTGCCAGTCTTTTGGAACGGTAGGGATGGCGGGAGAGTCGGAGTAGTGGTCGGCTTTGAGGTATTGGGGCGATGGATGTCCAAGGGCTTCGTGCCACTCTTTGTAAGTCATCTTGTTTGCTATTTCTTTTTCTTCTTGCACAACATAGTCCTGTCTGTCAAGCTTTCCCGATAGAACCTCTGTTTTATTTTCCCTAAAAACATACATATCCTTCTCAGAACTCCGCAAAGAAAAACCTTTTCCTAAAGAAAGGATAGCGCGCCACGACAACAAGTTGCTAGAACCCAACTTAGGAACCCAAAGAACCCGTAGTAGAAAGACAGAGTCTGTCCGGCCATCAGATGTGTTCGCCTTAAGCTCCACTGTTCCACAGCAGCATGATTCTATTACCGAATCATCGCCTAACTTAACAGTGTCTTGTGAAGGTTCGAAGTGTATAAGAAGGTCTAGGTTCCAAGTCATGTGTGAGCTTGCGCCTGTATCGATAACCCATTGATTCGGGTAAGGGGTCTTTTGCGTAGGAGGTGAGGAGGTAGAGGTACTGACTGGTTTGGATGTCTCTTCCTTTCCGATCTTAGCCGAGTGTCTGGCTCTGTCCTTCTTTCGCTTCTCGTTGTCGGCCTTGAACTTATTACACTCATTCCAGGAGTGGCCTTCACTGCGAGCAGAGGGGTAGTACTTTTTGCAGTAGGAACATTCCTTCGTTTCAGCCAGTTGCCGGCGGACCGTATCGCGAGCCTTTCCCTTTCCTTTGACATCAGCGCTTTTATACGCCTTATCGTCCTCAGAATTAACCGAGGATTTCAAGTCCAACAGTTTGTTGTAGACATGATTGTAGGTAAGGTCCTCCATGGTTTGGAGGTTGTCGACAATGTTGCTCATCGACGGAGGCAGGGAACGGAGGAGAACGGCGGCTTTGGCTTCGGTTGACTCAAATACCGATTTAAAAACAAAGGGTAGAGCGTGTCGGTCGGTTTCCGAAGCAGAGGAGCAATGAAGTTGCATTCGATTCCATAGGGTGTCGTATTTGTTGATGTGGTCCGGCATAGGTTCGGACGTATGGTACTTGGAATCAAGGACCGCATTGAGCTGGTCAAAGAAGGAGGAGGTATTTTCACGAGCGAACTTATCTTCGAAGGCTGTCCAGATGGCAGGTGGTGTCTTGTGGGTGGTCAGCAAGATTAGCCATTTTGGATCGATCGTTTTGAGGGAGTAGGCCGAGGCCCACTGGTAATGATGGCAGAAAGAATCTTGCGCGTCTTCATCATTATCGGTTCCGGTAGTTGCTCCTGCTTCCGGTAATGTTTCTTCTCCTTTTACTATGTCCCAACAATTAAATAAGGTGAGAACATATTCTGATGTATCACGCCACGTCCTGTAGTTTTCTGGGCCCATGAGATTTGGGATTGAGCTCAATTTATAGGCGGGTGGCCAGTCTCGCTTGGAGTTAGTGGAATGATTTTGCCGTGGCGGGTTGGCAGGGCCTGCAGGATCCATTGGTGGAGGTGGAGGCGGTGCGCCAGGCGGTGAGGCAGGTGGATCAGTAGGAGGAGGAGCCGGAGGGAATGGAGGTACTGGAGGGAGCGGAGGTTGCTCGAGTTCTTCTTCAAAATTTTCATCGTGAGGTAGAGGTTGGTTTCCGGCAGGTTCACCGGTATTTGACATGCAATAGGTTATTAACTTGTATTAAAAGTGTTAACCTATGTTGAAAATCCCCAATCAGTATTAATAACCACCACCCCCGTTGGCCAGCACTCCTATACTAGTGAAAGCCTGTTTGCAGAACACCCCGGTTGCACCTGGGGCCCACTGAGTTTCGCCAGCAGGGTCTGATTCAGGCTACCAAAAGAATGAGAAGTACCGGAGGGGTGATGGAGGACCGCGTGAGCGGTGCCTGTGGAAAGAAGAGGATTTGAAGGGAACGGGTGGCAGGTTCTGCTTTTAAGCGAGGGGGAATGCCAAGAACGTTTCACCGAGAAAGTTTCATGCCGAGTGATAAAGTTTCGTTTCGAAGGAAGTTTCAGTTTGATCAATGTTTTCGACTCAAATGAATTTGTTTCATTTCGAGGTAGAAATGTTTTTTGCATCGGGTGAAATGTTTCGATTGTCGTAGGTAGGAAGCGTGTAGGTGTAAGTCGTATGGTTGTCGAGGCACCAGGCTCATAACCTGTTCAAATGTGTGGCTACGGCACTATCTTAATAACTTTGTACGAAAGTATGACACAGTAGTAAGAGTATACTGCGGGCATGCTAAGCGAGGAGGAACCCCGTATGAAGGTAGATTGGTAGTAGTTCTTGTTCTTAATTCTCTTGAGCGAGAGGGGTGGTAACCCCTATTTATACCGGTGCGCATCCTCCGTGTAACTAAGAGGAAATGTAAGGGAAAACATAAGTGTCGACGTGTTTGACCATAACATAAGTAGGAAAAACATAAGTGCGAACGTGTTTGACCCTAAAGAACTGCCAAGGAAATCCCATAAAACATGCGTAAATCTAAGGTGGTGTGAACGGATAATTAG
>LN891079.1:296425-314218 GCA_900010015.1 Tuber aestivum
AACATAATTGTAAATCAAATGAGCGATGACCGTGCATAATGATGCATAAAATGTAAGAAATAAACACAAACACCAGATAAGAAAAGCACGCCATAATCCCCTAATCGTATCATGAAATATCAATGAAATATACGTAATACATACTCCGCTGTAGTAATGTCCGTGAACTAGAAATAATACTAAGTAGAGGAATATACGATATTATCAAGGAGAATATACATATGAAACGAATTAGAAAATTCAACAATACTGAACTCAGGTACAGATGTATGGGGGCACCCCTCAGGACCTCATGAAATTGGTTAGCACTGAGGAGTCAATGTTATCAAACCTCCTCTTAATATCAAGGAAGAGTGAGGAGGCTTTGAGCCCAGGCATGTGCAGGCAGTGGACTTCATCTGTGAGGTTGGCACAGGCATCATAGGTACTGAGACCATGGAAGGAGCCCCATTGGTTGGGATTGATCAGGCCGCAAGCACATGCGACTAGCAAGAGGCGTGAGGTGACAATACATTCCAGAATCTTAGAGACAGTTTGGAGCAACACGAGTATAAGGAAGGAGGAGGGTGATGAGTAGTTTGGTTTTTCGGGCTTGAAGAGGACAACTGTATTAGCTTTTGTGAGCAAGGGTGAGTGGAAGCTGGAGAGGACAAGTGGGGACAGGAGATGGACCAGGAGGGAGGGATTTGCTGAGTGGACCTTTTTCCAAACCCCATCAGGATCTGGTTAGGGCCTAGGGCCAATAAGTCTGAAGACTTAGCCAGGACCATTTACACCACTTCAGGGAGGAGGGGAGGGAGGTTGTGGAAAGTCCTGAGTATGGAGGGGGAGGGAGGGTAGTCCTTAGGGGGAAAGAAGTGGCTTAGGAGGGTGGAGTTAATTTGTTCAGGGGAGGAGAGGCCAGGAATGTAACCGGAGCTGGTACTCAGTTAGACTTAGTTTGTTTTATGTTTTGTTTTAAGTATCGGTTGATACTTAGTTTGTTTTATGTTTTGTTTTAAGTATCGGTTGATACTTGGTTATTTTTATGTTTTGATTGAGTAAGAACATGAGTGAGAATTCATGATCGCACTCAAACACATGTACTTAAAAAGACCGCCGTTCTCCACTCTGGAAACAGCAGACTTCGACAGATAGTATTCTAATATACTCGGTTGAACGGTTATCTCTATTCTCCTATTACACCACCGAAGCCTCCCTTAGCGAGCCCAGACTGTTACCCTCCGGCAGGAAAACACTCGGCTCCTATTGTACACAGCAGCGTGACTAGCGCCCCGGCGTGAACACGTTACATTTTTTTAACCTCAGCGAGTGGTTAGAACACCACAATGAATCTGGGCCTGATCAACCTACAAAGATTCAGCTTATCGAACGGTACCGGCAGAAGCGGCAGACCTTGGGGTCAGCTCCTGCATCACGAATAAGTGCGACATAGATCCACTTACAACTCGAAGTGGGAAACAAGTCCCACGAGAAGGCTTAACCCAAAGAAAAGGGAAGAAAGGCGCCACACCTGGTGAATTCCCAGAATCACCTGCGAAGGAACGCAAACCGCAACCCCTACCACCACCATCGCCGCGCCCTCCCCCATCAAGCAACGCATCAGATAGCGAACACAGCATGTCTAGTAGCGGAACACCCGGCCCTGGGCCACCACCACCCAACCCACCAGCAAATGAAAAACCAAAGATAAAAATTCCGCAACCTAAGTCGTTCTCAGGAAAAGGAGAAGACCTAAGACCAGAAGCCTTCAATAGATGGCTTACTAGTGTACAACAGTACCTTGCTATACATGGTATAACCATGGCCGATTATGGATCAGGAGTTTACTTAGGAGCATTTTGCACGGATGAGGCTATGGAAGCCTACCAACAATGCATAAAAGAGTACCAAGAACCAGAAAGGGTCAGAGCAATCACGGTATCCGGCTATCTACAAGACCGATTCCAGTCATCACGGAACAAGGATGAACTATTCGAAAAATTCAATGCAATATCCCAAGTGGCCAACCACAATACGGAGAAAATTACCAAAACCCCTACCACACTGTTCATGTACCACTCCCGGCTCCTAGCAGAAACGATATCAACCTTCTCCCTGAAAAAACGATTCTACGAAGCCATGCACTCAAAACTGCGCCAGGTAGTGGAACCACAGGAGTTACCAACTGATGATATAAACGCAATAATCAAGAGGGCAGAACGGCACGATGCTATCCTGTGGGACACAGGAGCTTACCGAAGACAACCCCAGCAGACCAAAGAGATAGAAAGACGACATACTACATCTGCAAGTAAGCAGAAAAAGGAGCGGACGACAAGCAAGGGCAACCAGCGACAGCGGCAGCGAAAGGAAAACAATGAGTGTTTCGAATGTGGAAAAAAAGGCCATTATGCAAAGGATTGCTACGCAAAGAAAAACAAAGGCAAATCAGTAAAAAAGGAAGTTACAACAAACGTTCTCAAAGAAGAAATAGACGATCACCTTGAAGAAGTACACATCAATTCGGTAACGGCAATAATTGACTGCTATAAAACCACCCCAGCGAATACAAAAATACTTCCCTTCCAATCGTTAGAGGGAACGGTAGAAATCAACGGATTCCCAGCAAAGGTCCTGTTCGATACCGGAACGATAGGATCCGATATCCTCAGCAACACATTTATAGCCACACACGGCATAAACACCCAGTCCACCAAGTACCCAGTAACGCTCAACATGGCCATGAAAGGATCACAATCAACAAGCGACTGTCAGACGAACACCACAGTGCAGATAGGAAAAGCGAAATTCCCGAACAACCCCATGTGGATCAGAAACATGGCAAAATATGATGCATTACTCGGTATGCCATTTATGACACATCACAAGGCAACCATCGGCTGTGGCGACATGACAATCACCTTCCCTAAACAGAAGGTGAAGGTATCTTGTAAGCCAACGAGTAGGGAACGTAGGTCAGCGGTAGCAGAAAGTGGCCAAACAATAACGGAAGAATATGACGATGTATTCCCGGACAGAATACCGGACGGACTACCGCCACTACGAAAAATCAACCACCGAGTGCAGCTTACCCCTGGAGCGCAAATCAAGGATGAACCAACTTACTCGGTCCCTGAGGCATACAAATCCAGGCTGCATGAATGGATCCAAACGAAGCTAAACTAGGGCGTCTTTTACCGAGAAGCGGTAACGGGAGCAGCCCCTATGTTTGTGCAACCCAAAAAGGATGGAGTGGGTATTAGACCCCTGGTTGACCTCAAGCGACGAAACGAATTAATAATCAAGGATACGCCCTCAATACCACGGCAACAAGACAATTTAAATGCGGTAGGAAGAAGGAAGTACCGAAGTAAGATAGACCTATGCGACGCATATTTCCAAACAAGAGTGGACCCCAGGGATGAGAAAAATAACTCGCTCAAATCGCCATTCGGAACAATGATAAGCAGAGTAATGCTGCAAGGGGACGAGAATGCCCCCGCCACATTCATGCGCATAATGGAGGACTTATTGGGCGAATACCTACATGATTTCGTGTGGGTATATATTGACGATATACTAGTATTCTCGGATACAGCTAAGGATCATGAGAGACACCTCCGACTAGTATGTGAAAAACTGCGCGAAGCTAAGTACTATGCAAGCAAAGGGAAATCCGACTTGTTTGCAAAGGAATTAGACATTTTAGGCCATATTATTGATGATAACGGAATACATGCGGCACCAGATAAAATACGAGCCTTGGAAGAATGGACGACACCAACAAACAAAAAGGAACTACAACGATTCCTGGGATTACTGAACTATGTGGCACAGTTTCTGCCCCACCACGCCACATTGGCGGCCCCACTTTCCGACCTAACAGGAGGAGCTGAATGGGTGTGGACACCGACACATGATAAGGCATTTAAAAACATTAAGCGCCTATTAAAGGAACACGCAGTCATGCAACCCCTGAAGGATTCAGGGGAACCAATATGGCTAATAACAGACGCTTCAGATGTCAGAGCAGGAGCTTGGGTAGGACAAGGACCCACATGCGAAACGGCGAGACCGGCAATGCTCCATAGCCGAAAATTCACTAATCCAGAACTAAATTACGGAACAACCGACAAGGAAGCACTAGCCATAGTGGACGCCTTACACAGTTTCAGCCACATATTGATAGGAAGAAAGTTCACAATTGTCATAGACCACCGCCCGTTAATATTCCTGAAAACCATGAAGCAACCCAGCAGGACACAAATTAGATGGGTAACGGAACTTAGCAAATACGACACAAAGATAATCTACCAAGAAGGCAGCAAAAACTATTTAGCTGATGCTCTTTCCCGGATCTATGCAGACATTCCGCTAGAAGAACATCCCTACTATGCCCAAGACACTACAAGTCAGGACGACGACCTATCCGACACCACAGAATTCGAACGAAACACCACAACCTATCAAACGATAATGTCAAACTACCAGCCAACTTCGGTCCAAGAAACTCCAAATTCACCCCCTCTCCTGGAACCCGAAAGCTGGGCGACAGACTGTACCATCCGAGAAGGTAACGACTGGGGAGACCGAACCACCCACACTAATACTCCCCCGTCAGAACGAGAACATGCAAGCCTCCATTTCACTGCATGTGCTATTGACGAATGCACTTATCATGCAAGCGACAAGCGAGGGTCAGGGTATTCCCCTAAACCAAACTCTCAACGGTCAGGAACATCCTACGGAACACCCGATAAAGACACCCTTGCAAAGATGCAACAACTCACATCAGAGGCCGATATGCCCCATCCAAACCACGAACCCTCCATCTATCATCCCCGTCCAGAAACATGGGTCCATCCATCTAGGTTAGAAATCCCAATCGAGAGACCACCAAGCAGTCCGCCACCCTTCTTACAAACGTGCGGTTATACAGAGGATGCACCCCTATCCAGAGTAAGCGAAGAATTGGAGGCATATGCCAACGAAGTGATTGAATCGGTTATGCCACCAGCAATGGACGATTACAGAAGGAACGTATATCACGATACTACCGAAGACACTGCCCCTAGACGAATAATGAATAGAAATACAGACATCGAAGAGGAACAAGCTACGTTCCGAGTATGCAGGAAGATGGAAAATAACCTACGGCAACAAATGATTAAAGCCTACCGAAATGACCCACTATATGATAAGATAGTAAGTGGAGGATCAACGGACCTTAACCTCTACGAAGTAGACGATGGTTTAGTCTATTCGCTAATGAGATACGGCCAATGGTGCCTGTATATCCCACACGGGTATGCAGGAAACAAGGAGACCCTACGAGAATATATTATAAGGAACATCCACACAAACGGTCACCATAGCGCAAAAATGGACCTCCACTATGCGACTGGTTATTTCTTTTGGCCGCAGATGGGAAACGACTTCCGCCAATACGTGGCACAATGTGACACATGCCAGAACAACAAACCCAGAACCCAACTACTCGAGGGCTCAGCAAGAATGCTACCTATCCCAGCAGAAGTGTTTGAATCGCTCGCTATTGACTTTGCAGGCCCATTCAACAAGTCAGATGGGTATGACACAGTTATGGTGGTCATGGATAGATTAAGCGCATGGACCTGGTTTATACCCACCAAATCAACAAACACAACAGAACAAACAATCGCGGAATTAACCGAACATGTGTGTACACCACATGGGTACCCTTGCTCCATAGTAACCGATGCGGACCCACGGTTCATGTCCAAATTCTGGCAACAATGGTGCAAATCCCTTGGCATAGAACACCTTTGTGCTCAGCCAGGCCACCACGAGACCAATGGCCAAGTGGAGCGACGGATCAGAGAACTCAAAACAGCAATGCGGAACATCACGAATAAGAGACAGAATAATTGGAAACCAGCACTAGCGGAAGGAGCAGCACATATAAACGGATCGTATACAGAAACCTATGGATGCTCGCCCTATGCAGTAGTATATGGGAAAGAATATCCAATGATGAAGACCCTCCGATTTGGGAATTCATCTGTGCCGGCCACTGATGAATTCCTTAACAGACACGAGGAAATGAGGAACCTAGTGTACCAGAACCTCCAACTAGCCAGATTCAGGACAACTCGAAAGGCTGCAAAACGACGCAGAATACACAAACGCATCCCCATCGGACAACAAATCCTAGTATATGGGAGCCAATTTGCAACACAGTCCGGAAGAAGCAAGAAACTTGAACCAATGTGGAGAGGTCCCTTCACGGTAATCGGATTTGACGAATACACAGAAAACTAGACAGTAAAAATGAACCCAAAAATATACCGCCGGCCTGAGGGCACCTTTCATGCAAGCGCAATTAAGAAATACATCCCAAACGATGATGGGAAATTCCCAGGACGAGCCCACACGAAGCCAGTGCCAATACTCGTAAATGAACACCCGGAATGGGAAGTTGAGGGGATCTTGGACCACCGACAGCGCTACAATAGAGACAAGTTCCTAGTCAGTTGGAAGGATTACCCCCGAAGTGAAAACAGTTGGGAACCCGTTGAAGGACTTGCAAATGCTATAGAACTAATCCACGAATGGTGGTCTACTAACAAGGAAGGAGACCCGCCAACAATCCATGAAGTAACAATGTGTTGGGCACCAACAATTCCCGAAGTAAACCGATAGCAATTCACCCCGTGGATGGCTAAGGGCATTTGGGCCCCCTACAGCGACGATGAATTCTCACCAGGAGACGAAACTGGGCAGGACTCAGAATCACCCACACCATCAGAAATCTAAGCGAGACCCACACACACCACCTACACGAAACCCACGCACCTACACCAAAAATATTATTCTAAGCGAGACCCACACACACCACCTACACGAAACCCATGCACCGACACTAAAAATATTATCCTAAGCGAGACCCACACACACCACCTACACGAAACCCACGCACCCACACCAAAAATATTATCCTAAGCGAGACCCACACACACCACCTACACGAAAACCGCGCACCCACAGAAGCACATAAAAAGGTGCACTTCGCACCGAGTTACGAACCAATAAACAAATCCTACCTTCCGACAAAGCTACGCACACCACCTGCAATACCTCCTACCCACATATGCACACTAAAACGCACCCCATTCTACGCCCCCCATGCATAACTCAGAATTCACGAGACTTAGCGAGAAAGACTCCCACCTCTGGCGACTCAACTTCAGACGCCTCGGAGACATACCTACCCTGCAGAGGCGAAAACCGATCTACATATTCTGCTGCCTCGGATGCAACCAGATGGATTGCATAACAACGAATGCGTGGTGGAAATCGCTTAAACGAGCCTACAATAAAAAATGCGCACGCACATTTTTTACCTCCTACATGTGTAGGACCTGTACTGGGCCGGACCTGGGAGAGGGATGTGTCGGAGGACCGGCATGTTTTTATAACTGCCAATGCCATTCGGGCTTTGATGACGATGATGATGAACTGGATGAGGCTCGCGCTTCTTTTCTTTCTTTGTTCGGTTAAGTTATTGGGAATTTTGTTTTATTTTGGGGAATGTAACCGGAGCTGGTACTCGGTTAGACTTAGTTTGTTTTATGTTTTGTTTTAAGTATCGGTTGATACTTAGTTTGTTTTATGTTTTGTTTTAAGTATCGGTTGATACTTGGTTATTTTTATGTTTTGATTGAGTAAGAACATGAGTGAGAATTCATGATCGCACTCAAACACATGTACTTAAAAAGACCGCCGTTCTCCACTCTGGAAACAGCAGACTTCGACAGATAGTATTCTAATATACTCGGTTGAACGGTTATCTCTATTCTCCTATTACACCACCGAAGCCTCCCTTAGGGAGCCCAGACTGTTACCCTCCGGCAGGAAAACACTCGGCTCCTATTGTACACCGCAGCGTGACTAGCGCCCCGGCGTGAACACGTTACAAGGAAAGAATGGAATGCAGTTAGGAGCCCAGCTGGTGGCAAGTCTCTTGGCTGTCCAGATGGACTGGACGTCCATCTTAGCCAGGAAGTTTCTCCAATGTTCTGCCTTACCCTGCTTGATGGCCTTGAAGTAGAGGGAGTGGGCCTCATAGGCTTCGGTATTGTAATGACCCTACGTTGTAGAGCTATGGTAACATAAGTCTACGCCCATACATAAGACCAAGAGGTCAGATGGTAGACTAGGGGGGTATGCAGACGCATATCCGAGGGACATCGGATGGTCTGGATATCCCTAAAAACAGAAGGTACTTAAGGAATTGGTGTATCTAAGTAGTGGTAGTAACATGACAATGTCCGCTCAAGCCTAAAGATAGGTCAGAAGGCTGGGTGAGTTTACCCTGTCTAAGGAAGTCACATTACCCTACCATGGAGATCGTTTTCGTGTCACCATAGACATACTTACCCTACCTTTGGGACACGATTACCCTACCTTCCGTGGGAAATGTTCTCGGAGAAATTCCGGAAAATGTTAGGATTGTTTGTTACAAAATGACGATCGACAGGCACATGATTGCACTTTCATCGGAAGGCTCCGGGAGGAGCTACAGTGCTCCGAACAAGCTGTAACTTGGTAGAATTATTTCTAACAGGGACCTGCGGCCCCAGAGTTCGCCCTGGGTGTCATGGGCCAAAATGGATGGAGTTGCCATCTTACAAGTTAAATGCAGTTTATGAAGACATGTCCATAACACTGTATACATTGCTGCCATCCGTCCGACTGGAGGCTGTTCACAGAACATATAAGGGGGCCAAGGTAAGTAGGTCAGGTACCTTCTCCAAAAAGAACGGAGTAAAATGGACCAAAACTGACGGAGTTAGCGTGAGCTATCCAGAAGGGTCCGCAGATCAGTCTCACGTAGTTTTGGAAACATCCGGGAAGGTTTTACACCAATCAAGCCTACACATGTCCCTTTGCTGTAGGCTCTTTGTGGGTTGTTTGGGGACTCTAATAGCATGATACTTATCACAGTGAGTAGTGTGTCAGGGATAAGGGACCATGGGTAGTGCCCACGGGTCCTGCCACTAACACAGCTCGCTGTGGGAGCATGGTAGACCCTCTAAGCTCACAATCAAGAAAGATAGAACTTAGCCAGGAGACAGCTGATGTCTACGGGAGCTTGCATAGGTCATAGCACATGGGAAGAGAGTCATTTAGTTAGCTTTCCTAGGTGTCATGACAGTTAGCCACTGATGAGACACCGATGCGCACAGGTTTTCACTCTGGCAGATGTATTGGTAAACAACTAGCAGGAACTGATGTGCATATGGGAGATTTCTACTACGATGCACTGACACCTTAGGCCCTTTGGAGGCATGGTAATGGTGCTGGAGCAACGTGTACGGAGAAGGGCATACTCGTGTTGGTCAGGGTAACCTCATGGAGGAGTTTTTAGTATAAGTCTGACTACTTAAAGATTATACGAGAACTCTCCTCCCCCGACAAAAAATCAACATCCTCTCGAGAGACTTTAATTGAGATAAGCCTGAGCTTAACAATATTAAGTTTTATGATTTACTTTTATTCTTTACCCTTCGCAAGAGCTGTGTCCGCGAGATTCGAAGTTTGGTGTGGTTGTATCCTTAGGAACCATCTACCTGAGACAGCCCCCATTACAGTATATTGTTAAGCGAGCTCCTCGCTTAACTCTCTCCCTGATTTTGGTTGGAACCGCTGTCGACAGACCACGATGGCTACTCAAGCTTTGCCAGCCACGGTCGAAATAGGAACATCAAGTTCAGACCCGAGCTTGGATCTCAACAAGAATCCTCTAGAAGCTGCCATTTTTAGAGCCTCTATTATTGCTGACACTTGCGGCCTAGGAAAAGCATCGCGTTTTTTGATTGATGCAGCTCCTATCAAACTCCCACAAGAATGCCAAGATTTGGTCCTCCCTGACCCTGGTATTGCTGCTCAATCCTTCCTAAGCAATATCTCCTTCGTACAAGATGTCCTGAAGGACAACCCCGAAGCCAAAGAGTTAACCGTCACGGAATTTACGCCCAACTTCATCCAGCCTTATATCCCACGGGAACTGATGCCAGAAATCACAAGGGCAAAAGGGGAACTGCATAATTGGAACAAGAAGACACAGAAGGTTTTCCAGAAACAGATAATAGATTCGTCAGTAGAATGGATAAAAAGGCAACAAGAGGCATTTTTGGTTCTGTTAAGGAACCAAGACGCAATGAAGATTCGGATGGAGGCATTAGAAAAAGCTGTGAAGGATAGGTACCCGATAGACGAGGACAATGATGTCCTGATAATTGAAGCGGTCCCTGCGGTACCCCTGTTGAAGGAAAAGCCTGAGGATTACACTCAGCAACTGACTCTCTATATGAGAAACGAGAAGTATCATCCTCAGTTGAGCCCTTTAGGTTTGAGAATCATGGAAAGCTTAAAGGATCGGGGATCCGAAGCAGCTCATTCCTTTGCTCGAGCCTCCTCTTGTTCGCTTTCAGCATCAGTAGCATGCAGTCACTCAGTCAGTCCCATAGGCACCTCAAGACCACAAGGTTCACGAAGAGTGTCTCCTCAACCATCAAGACCTATACGAGAACCCTCTCCTTCGATCACAGTGACACCAGTCCTGTCACCCATCACCCAGTCCCTCCTCCCTCCTCCATTCTCAACTTTTGAGGACAAACCATTCCATCCCGTCCTGCCTGAACGTTATGGGCATAATCCAACTCCAGCAGCTATGCCTGCACCTTTTCCAATTTCGGCTCCTTGGCCAGCCATGAGACAAGGGTCTCCGGGGCTCACCAATAAGATTGAAAAGACTCTGAACATACTTGAAAGGTCAACGCGTGGAGCTGCCCGACCCACGACAGCCTCAGAAGGCACACCTGTCCCCATTGCGGCAACGCCGCATCAACACAGCCAGCCACAGGTTCATGTACCCTCAGTACCAGTTAAACCTTCGGGTAATACTGGATTCTCTGGTTTCAGGCCACTGCCACCTACACGAGGACCCTACTGTCCCCCCACATGTCATAGATATGGGGCAAGACACGATAGATTTTGTTATTCCCCACTACTCGAGGTACCAGAAAGCCCTCCGGCAGCAACCAGACAAGATAAGGGAAAGGAAAAGGAAAGGAAGAGACCCCAATGCAGGTATTGTTTGCAACAAGGTCATGAAGAACCACCAAAACATCCAGAGACCTGCCCCGCTTTAGCGGAATAGTTAAAGGTGTCGCAGGGTGCGCCAAACCCGATACTGTCAGGGAGTAACCAGCCAGCAGGATCAGTACTGCCACAAGTACGGTTAGGAGGTGGTACTCCAGATGACGGGAACCGTGGTGATCAAGACGAGTGATTTGATAGTTATGAGAGACCAAGGGAAACGTTTGGTGGTAAAGCCGGAGGCAGCTGGGGTGGAAACCTACCTCCAGGAGGTGGATTCTTTGCGGCTGGTGGAGGGGACCCACGTGATTCCGACCCTGATAACAGCTCTGATGATGATGCCGATTCCCTACCCGATGTCACACCCTTTTTGGAACCATGCTGTAATGGCTGGAATGACGAGAAGAAAGACCGATATTACCGTCGGGCAGAAGCACTACGAGAACAGTTGCAAAACCAATCTTCTTCCTTGTCGCATTCGAGACTCAGGAATCCAGAGAAGCTAAGCGGCATTCCCACATTCAAGGGAGTGATTGCCAATCTGGCTAGTTTTCTGACCTTGGTCGAAGTCAAGTTTGAGTACTTTTCCAATTGTCGTCTCAGGGACATGGAGAAGATCAACTTGGTCATACCTCTTCTCGAAGACCAAGCCCGCAACTGGTACCTAGGGATGCACGCACACATCAACCGTGAAGCTGCAAAGCGAGCTGGTATGCCATTCAACAAGAATGGTCCATTCTGGACCTGGAAGGGCTTTTGTGAACAGTTGGAGCAGAGTCACAGCAGTGATAACGTGAAGCGGGATAAGAATCTTCTCGTGTGAAATAACTTGGTGATGTCCCCCAACCAGAGTAGTTCCTACCTAGATAAGGTCATCAATCTGATGTACAAGCTGAACTATACAGACCACCGGCAGGTTAAGGATAAGGTTAGGGCGGGAATAATGTCTGAGCTTGGGAAATCTTGGGCATTGAAGACGCCTCACCCTGAAAGTCACAGCGATTACCTAGATTTGCTTCGGCAAGTTGGTTATAATCTTGAAGATGATAAGCATTGCGGACATCTTAACAATGATAGACCCGTGAAACCATGAGAGAAAAGAGAGAAGGAAACTTCTAAACCTGCGGGAACGTTCAAGAAGAAGGAGAAAGGTTCGGGTTGGAAGGAAAACAAGACGCGGAAGACCGCAAATACGGTCGCCGGAAAGCAGACAGGGACGTCTGAGTATGCAATTGCTTATAGAGACATCCCTCAGACCCTGACTGATAAACGACACAACAAGAAGCAATGTACCAAGTGTGGGAGAGAAGGACACTTCTGGAGACAGTGTTCGGTGACCTCCGCGGTCGTTCATGCTGTGACGAATACCGCGGGAGTGAAACGGTCACGACCCAAAGCAGAATCCTCTATGAGTGGCAATAAACGATTAAAGCGTATTGAAACATCTCGTCCCCTGCCCTCTGGTCCTAAGCTCTTGGAAGCTTGCAAACCTTCTCCTACTATTATAGAGGTTGATACGGACCTCGGTGAAGGTAAGAACCTAATCATAAGAAGGAAATTACATAGGCTGACCTCTCTAGATCAATAAAGATATCGAAAGAAGGATGGCCACTCAAGTGGAATGGATTAAGATGGAAACCAATCTGCGTTGACTAGCTTTTTAGTTGTAACAAACTCATCAATTAAGGAGTATTGATAAAGTACCTGGTCAGGCAGATATTACAGTCGCACGCGCTGTTTGGGTTTTTCTTTTGGTTCTTGGGTTCTCTTATTTCTTATGTTTTTTCATGGTAGACATTCTGGGGAAATTATTTTCAGGTTTTTCTTTGGATGAGCATTCTGCTCGAAGAAGTTGCTCTGGGAGATGGGAACTGCGCAACATTTGGATGGGGTACGAAGATGTCCTGTTTGGCACCAGTTGACTGGACGTCTCCGGAGAGCAAATGTATTTCTTGTCTTATATGGATCGGTTGTCTTGTACAGTTGAATTGGTTGGGTTGTTAGTCTTAAATAAAAGTTATCTTTCAAGTTTACCTGAGGAGGGTTTAGTACCCGAAATCATGCTGGCGTGATAGTAAACAGCACTCCAATTCCGCTTATTGATTAAAACCATTCTTGAAATGTTTACCAACCTGTTGGGGCCGCTCTTGTGTCGAAAGGCAAGAGACTAGCAAGAATGAGTACTGTGAGACAAACCAAGAAGGCACAGTACTCCAGCCCACTCAAACTTAGTAAGTCTATTCACTTACGAGTGACACTAGATTGGCGCATAGGGTGTAGGCATGTAAGTGCTAAAGCGCTGTTATTACTAGATAGTGGAGCTACTAGCCCAGTACTAAGTAGTCAATGGGTTAAGAGTACCCAAGCTCCCTGTGTACGAAGAAGGATTCATACTCCAATAAAGGATGCATGGGTAACCACATACCAGGATCAGGTCTTCATTATATCAAATTTTTGGACTTGAGGATAGGTGATCACGTGAATGGTATGCGCTTCGAGGTAGCCAATATCGCCGACACTAGAGTCGTAGGTTATCTCCCAATGTCATGGCTAAAGGATCATAATCCTAACATAGATTGGAAAGTAGGATCACTGACCTGGCGCTCAGATTTCTGTAAGGCAAACTGCCTGAAAGAGCAGAGGCGGTTAATATACATGACCGATGAAGAACTGTTGGCCGAGGATCCTGAAAACATATATTTTATAGGGACGGTACAGTTCTCGGATGAGAGCGGTGAAGATGTGACAGTCCAACTCTTACTGGAGTATAAGGACTTTGGGGACATCTTCAGTCAAGAGAGAATAGAAGCACTACCGGAATATAAGAAGTATGATCATAGAATTGATTTGATTCCCAGAAGTAATCCTCCCTTCGGGCCTATCTATCCGATATTAGTAAAAGAGCGACAAGCTCTTAAGGAGTTTGTAAACGAGATGTTACGAACAGGGAAGATAGAAAGGTCTACTTCCTCGTCCTCGGCTCCTATACCTTTTGTACCAAAACCAGATGGTACTTCGAGATTGGTGATTGATTACCGAGGACTAAACAAAATTACCGTGAAGAATAGATATCCTCTCCTACTGATGAACAGGTTGTGAGGTAGGATGTCTAAAGCTACGGTGTATAGCTTGATAGACCTGAACAACGGGTATTAGAGAATCTGAATGGCTGACAAAGCCATGGAAGATACTCACTCGCATGAGGAACTCACAGCCTTTCGCAGTGAATTGGGATTACATCAATTTAAAGTGATGCCCTTTGGGCTATGTAACGCTCCTGCCACCTTCCAGAGCAAGATAAATGACATATTTCGAGATTTGCTGGGTGAAGGAGTCGTCTCTTATATGGACTATATCCTGATTTACTCTGAGACAATTGAAGAACATGCCTCTCGGGTAAGATGAGTCATGAAGAGGTTGAGGAAGCATCGACTATGTGTAAACATAAAAAAGTCGTTCTTCAATAAGAGTGAAATTGAGTTTCTAGGTTATCGGATATCCAAGAAGGGAATATCCATGACCACCAAGAAGGTGCAGTCTATCCTGGAATGGAAACCACCGACTAGAGTAGTAGGAGTCCAAAGTTTTATGGGCTTCACCAACTTCTATAGAAGGTTCATAGAAGGGTTTAGCAAGATAGCGAAACCTTTGACTGACCTCACTAAGAAGGATGTCAAATTTGATTGGACCCCCACTTGTGATACGGCATTCAATGAATTGAAGAAAGCCTTTACCTCAGGACCAATCCTAGCACACTTCAATCCTGCCCACCAGAGTAAACTGGAAACAGATGCAAGTGACTTTGCATTAGGTGCCGTACTGTCTCAGTTCTGTGAAGATGAGAAGTCGCACCCGGTGGCCTTCCATAGTAGGAAATTCTACACAGCTGAGATAAATTATACTAGATATGACAAGGAAATGACTGCCATAGTAGCAGCTTTTAAGGAATGGGAACATCTGTTTAGGTCGGTAGAGGATGAGATCTCGGTTTACACCGATCACAAGAATTTGAAGTACTTGAATAGTACTAAGACCCTCAACCGCCCACAACATTGCTGGGCCGAATTCCTGCAGCCATTCAATTTCAAGGTAGTTTACCGTGAAGGAAGACTGAATACGAAGGCTGATGCACTGTCAAGGCGTGGAGACCACCACCCTGAAGGGGGGAGTAATTCTCTGTCAGCAACATCAAGTCCATTTCTTCGTCCCAGACAATGGGTTATGGGACAAGAGCAGGACCTCTTAGTCCTCATTCATTGGCAGCCTGTCAAGGCTATTGGTTGCAATCAGCGTTTTTAGATGCGTTGCGTACTGCTGCGAAACAGGATCCCATCTATATGAGGGACTTAAAGGTTGTGTTAGCAGGAGACAAAGGTTTCGACCGCAACCTAACAATCGAAAGAGATACCCTCCTATACAAAAGTCTGACCATAGAGAGAGTCCTTCTTCTATATAAGAATAGGTGGTATATTCCGGACTCACAAGCGGTGAAGGATAGGATCATGGAAGTCGAGCATAACTCCCATATTGCGGGACACTTTGGCACATACAAGACGGTAGGCACGATTAGGGCTAACTTCTTTTGGCCAAAGATGGACGAGAGCATTTCGGACTCCGTTCATACATGTGATGTCTGTCAATGGAACAAATCCTTTAAGCATAAGAAGTTTGGCTTGTGAGAACCTGTTGAAGTACTGTTGTAGCCGTGGACGGATATCTCAATGGACTTCATAGTAGCACTACCGAAATCAGAAGGGTATACCAAAATTTGGGTAATCATAGATAGATTCTCAAAGATGGCATACTTTATACCTTTGGCCACAGAAGTTCCAATAAAGGATCTGGCCCTGATGTTCCTGAAGGAAATGTGGTGGCTTCATGGGCTCCCAGAATCTATTACCTCCGATCAAGATAGCCAATTCACATCTGAGTTTTGGAATAGCCTGACGCAACAGTTGCAACTGAAACTACGGTTATCGACTGCTTTCCACCCTGAAACTGATGGGTATACTGAAACGGTGAACCAGACCTTGGAACAATACTTAAGAAATTATTGTTCCTACCAGCAAGATGATTGGGCATCGCTACTACCTTTGGCAGAATATGCATACAATACATCCACCTCCAAGTCAACCAAGTTACCTCCATTTAAGATCAACTATGGCTTTAACCCACGGAGCAACTGGTCGGGTACAGTCTCAGAACAACAAGGTGTTCATTCTAGTAGCGAGCGATTGGTAAAGAATTGGGAAGGTGTCTGGCAAGAAGTCCGAGATACACTTAAGCGCGCTCACGAGAGGCAATGGAAGTGGCATGACCAGAAATGGTTGCCATCGCTGGAATACGTTATGATGGAAGATGTCACAAATCGCAGGACAAAGAAGGCTGATAGCGTGATGCTAAATCGAAATAACATCTGCAGTAAGCCACCTATGGAGAAGCTGGACCACTGAATATTTGGGCCCTTTGTGGTCAAGTGTAAGGTTGGTAACCGAGCTTATAAACTCCAATTGCCTGCTTATTAGTCAATCCATCCAGTATTTCATGTCGGACTCCTAGAACCCTGTCATGAGGACCTAAGTGGTAAAAGGACTAAGGAAGTCCCAGTCCCCGAGATAGTAGACGATGAGGCTTGCTACATTATTGAGGCAGTCGTAGACAGTCGATGGTACGAAAATATAAAAGCGAAATTTCCAAACCGTTTCGTACAGTATCTAGTTTCATGGGAAGGCTATGGCGCAGAGGAGAACTCTTGGGAGGCAGATGAAATGCTAGAAGGCACTGGCTTACAAGCCATGAAAGAATTTCACCATCGGTATCCCCATAAACCAAGAGACCACAGGGTTGAGGGGGAACCGAATCAGGGAAATCAAAGACGACGTTAGCAGACAAGGACGATCCTCAGAGAAGAGGGGAGTGATGCAATGACCCTACGTTATAGGGCTATGTCAACCTAAGTCTACACCCATACGTAAGACCAAGAGGTAATATGGTAGACTAGGTGGGCATGCGGGCGCATGTTCAAGGGATATCTGATGGTCCGGATATCCTAAAGAACAGAAGGTACTTAAGGAATAGGTGTACCTAAGTAGTGGAAATACTGTGACTATGTCCGCTCCAGCCTAAAGTTAGGACGGAAGGCGGGATGAGTTTTCCCTGCCTAGGAGAGTCACGTTACCCTACCATAGAGACCGGTCTTGTGTAACCATGGGCATACTTACCCAACCTTAAGGACACTATTACCCTACCTTCCGTCGGACATATTCTTGAAGGAATTTCGCGAAATGTTTGGATTGTTTGTTATGCAATGACAATGGATGGGCACTTGTTTGCACTTTGATCGGAAGACTACGGGAAGAGCTATAGTGCTCCGAACAAGCTGTAACTTGGTAGAATTATTCCTAACAGGTACCTCCGGCCCCAGAGTACGCCCCAGGCGTCATGGGCCAAAATGGGTGGAGTTGCCGTCTTACTAGTTAAATGGAGTTCATAAAGACATGTCCATAACACTATATACGTGTAACGACCCTACGATATAGAGCTATGGTAACCTATGTCTACGCCCATACAAAAGACCAAGAGGTTTGCTGGTAGACTAGGCGGGTATGCAGGCGCATGTCCGAGAGATATCCGATGGTCCGGAGATCTCTAAAGGAACAGTAGGTACTT
>LN891080.1:0-27254 GCA_900010015.1 Tuber aestivum
GAGTCGATGCATCGGCGTGGACTGGAGGGGCGCGAGAGGATTCTTGGACCAGACCACCCAGACACCCTGTCAAGTATCCACAACCTGGCTAATACGCTGCGAGACCAAGGAAAGTACGATGAATCAGAGACGATGCATCGGCGTGCGCTAGAGGGGCGCTCGAGGATTCTTGGACCAGACCACCCTAGTGTCCTAGCAAGTGCCAACTGCTTGGGGTCTGATCGTTCACGGACGATAGGGCAGCACGCACAGGAGCCCCTTCCCGGAACCCCACAGCGTGTGCGGCCACGATTTGCCCGTCGCATTGTCAGTTATTTACGGGGGAGAGTTCTCTTCCCCAAGCGTAATAGGCCGACATAGTGACTCATGGTATTGTAAGTAGTTTGGTTGAACTGGAGTTGGCAGGAGTGGGCTGTTAGTTTCAACTGGCACGGAAGACAGGAGGGACCTACGGGAGAACCACGGTAGAACGTTCCGGAACAGCAAGAATGGGGAACCCGATGCTGTGAATGGCGGGCCGTTGAAGGACAGTATAGAGGAAGTGTTAGTTATTTTTACATTCCCGCATTTTATCTTCCCCTGCTTCCTTCCCTTCCTAGTGATATATTAGTTCATCTTTAGTAGAAAAGAATGTCGTATGCCTTCTCACCCAATAGTCTCCTTGCAGTTCCCCCTCTCCCTTTATAATCACAACGTGTGTCTCGTTTGGTATTATTACGCAGGCTGTGAGTGCCAAAACACAATCCGAGTTGCCTACCAGCCTCTCATACCCCCTCCTGCTGGCTAATTTCCCCCTGGCTTTCTCAGCGGCATTACGGGTGCCTTGTGCCATCTTACACTCTAAGAGGCTAAGGGAACCTGCAGTACCCCTATATCCCCTAATACAAGGTCCCTACCAGCGCCGGACTGTCTATGAATGATAATCCGCCGACTACCTCCATGCGCGACTGCACGGTCCCATTAGAAGTACTGCCGACAGCCCCAACACCCTGACCTGTGCTGGCTTGTCACAATCACTGATTTCACTTATGCCGCAAGAATTCAGCCGTTATTACTTTTATTTCATTGGTTTGAGAGGTGAAAGGTTCGGGATCTGTTTGCCAGTGGATATGGAGGAGCTGATTACCTTGATGAAAAGATATGGAAAAGAGGTTAGAAATCTGGAGGTGAGGGGCAGTGAGGCGAAGAAAAGGAGTCTTGAGATGATGAGAGAGAGGTAGCTAGGAGGATAGAAGAGAGAAGCAAAGGGAGGGAGAGGGAGCAGCGGCAGATAAGAAATTGGGATACCATTGCCCGACAAAAGAGACTCCCGTGTGCAAAGGCCACGAGCGGCGGGAACTGAAAAAACTGGGGAAGGGCATTAAAAGGTCCTTTCTTAAATCCTATAATGACATTACCCTATTAACTGATAACCCGGCAATCCCATTGCAGGAGGAAGTAACTTATGATTATTCAGCAACCATCGCCCAGCACACACTGGAGGGAAATGCCAAAGCCATAGACTCAGGCCATCCTACTATACATACTACCGCCAGCAATCCCACTCCCGCAGCTGACGGCAGGGGGGAAAGCGTGATGAGATCAGGAAGATAAGTCGATGCAATAAGGTACGATGGAAGTACACAGGAGTTTGTGGCACACCTACTGAGTTACTGTAAAACAGAACACGGGCAGTATTCTTAAGCCTGAAACCCTTTGAGCATGCTTGTGAGGGATTCTACAAAACTCTGTGAGATCAGCTCACTACCCCAGAACGAATTCGCCGTCGACGGCGCCACGAGTGAGGCGATCCCAGGAGCCCCCCCCGCCCCCCCCCAAACTGGTAGAATGTAGTACGATGGGGATTTGGCTCTCACCCATCAGCGAAGTAGACTAAATCCAGCACCGGGGGCGTCTGCATGCCCAGCGACAAGGATGACAGTCCCAGCTATTTGTCTCCTGCTAATGCGTCCTATCCCATTGATTGTAATGGGCCACTCCAAGAAGGGCACTAATCAAAACGGGATCCTTACGAAACCCACTAAATCATTTTGCCTAGCATCATATCTATACCGTTTGTGCCTGTCGATTGATACCTGAGACCTAAACACTAGTTTACATATATCCGGGTAACTTAGTGAGCAGAGCTAGGTACCGCATTCTTTGGTTTAACTCAAAATCGCGCTAAAATCAAACTAGCACATGTGGCAGGCCCTAGAGAGACTATTAAAGGGCAGCAACCTAAGCGAGTATAAAATTTGATCCTATACAAGCACATTGATGCAGTTCAAATTTTGATTATTGTACAAAGGCAAGTAGTGGTTACCTATTCTGTGAATTTTATTTGTTTGATGGTTTGCTTTTGTTCAATTTTATGCTGTGTCCACCAGCGTAAAAACATGATTTTAAACTCCCTTGAATATGAGTGCTGATTTCTGGTCCTAGGTTTTGCAAACGTGGAGTTATCTCTTTCTAAAATTGACTTTGGTCAACGTGCCAGCCATGTCTTTCCTGTCTGCTGTTCTTTGTAAGTTCTTTCTCATTTTTATTTCATATTTATTTACATACTTCTTGTACTATCACCGTACTTTGATCTCTGCCCTGTACCAAGCTCTCTGAAACTCATACTCATGCTTTAGCATCACTTTGATTGAGTAGGTGGTTGATATTCATTTTGGATATTTGCGGTCTGTTCACTTTACAGAAAGATGGATGACCTGATAGCCTTGAGGTTGATTTTAAAATACATTGCCTCATATCTCCATTATGGTTACCGGATTCACCTCATGGCAAGCTCGTCAAATTTCACTCTTCTCGTCAAGCGTGATTTCGGGTTAAACCAAAAAATGCGGTATTGCGGTAGTAGTAGGTGTGGTCATAGGTACTTGAATAGACTAGTGTTCTGGATAGCGGACTTGGCCCAAAAGAAATCAATCAATCAGGAATGGTTCGCTGTCATGGAGGGTCGCTAAATCAGCACTAATTAGCTAGTCGACATGCTAAAATAATGTGAAATTCGGCAACAGGTCAAGGGATACGCGGGGCTCTACTCGGTCGGGCACACCATCCGATATAGGGAGGCTCAGGAAAAGCCCCAACACCAGTATCGTGCAAACCTCTACGATCAAGGTCAAAAGTGGCAATCAGCCCCGTCCTCAATTAACTAATTAACAATAAAGAAGTTTAGTTTTTTTTTTTTTTTTTTTTCTGCCCCGATAGTAATCATCACTACCCGCGAACAAAGAGCTTCTCCAGCTTCTCGTGCACTAATTTTAACTCTCTCTGGAGTCTCTCCTGCCCCCTTTCCACTCGCTTCTCCATTTTTTCTATATCGGCCCCAACCCGATCCTGGACCCTCAACAGGCTATTGTTGTATTTTTCGTTCATCGCAACATCGTAGGACCAGATCTTGAGCCCAACCTATAGAAGTGTCAATACCAAATACAAAGAGGAAATGATTTCTGCACCCGTATAACATACCCCCAGCATGATTACCGATATCAGGAAGCAAAAGAATCCCCGTCCCTCGTTCTTGCAAGACTTGATTTCCCCTTCAATTCTCGCGAATCCCTTCGTTGTAACATGCTCATGAAGCCTTTCCAACACGATCACACGCTAGATGTAAATTAGCCAGGTTCGTTCTATTATACTTGTAGTTAAGGAAAGTAGCCAACAGCTTTGAGATCGTCATCTCTTTTCTCTGCCCCCTGCCCCGCCCCATCCTCAGGCTTCCCCTCCCCAGGCCCGCCGCCAGCCTCACTGGAAGAAGGTGCAGGAGAGTAGGGTTCGCCACCGAAGAGGTCATGACAACCTCTTCTCGCAAGGAACATGGTTGGGGTAGGGGGCCTAGGGGCAGAAGTGAAGCGGGTGAGGGCCGGATGAAGAAAAGAAACCGAACGAATAAAAGAATCCAGACCAGGAAAAGAAACGGCATGAACAAAAGAAACGGCATGAACAAAAGAAACCGGACGAATGAAGGCGGCCGGAAGAAGAAAAGAAACCGGACGAACCAAAGAGGCCGGACGAACAAAAGAGGCCGGATGAACAAAAGAGGACGGCCGAACCAATGAGGCCGGACGAACCAAAGTGGCCGAGCAGATGGCCAACCGGTGGGGGATCGGGCAGGGCATCTGCTAGTAAATCCCCAGTAGTTAGGCTTCGGTGCTCTAAAGTTACAAGCATATAGAACCAGAACACAGGGATGAAAATTTTGTATGGCAAATTGTCGGCGTATCTGACCACCCATACAAAATTCGGACTCGAATGTTTGGGTTCCAAATGCCTGTAACTTGTAGTTGGGGATAGGGGTACCAACCTGTTTGGTATTGTGAAGGGTGGAGGCGTGATCGGTGGACAAGTAATGATTAGCATGATCACTGCCTTGGACCGCCTCAGCATGGGAAGGTTCCGCAGTGAAGTCACCCGAGGTTTGATGGAATTGTCTGCGAACGAAACCCTTACGGACAAACCTGGAGTGAAAAGCCACCAACGGGAGACGACCTTTAAAAGAAAACATTTTAACTGTAGCAAAAGAACTGTTTTGCAAATGATAACTGGGAGAGAGGGGATGAAGAAACCTTGGATGGCGAGGTGAAAGTGGTGATGGAGAGATGGGGAGGTGTTTGATAGAGAGGCCTACTTATTGTGTTGTGACGCTTCCAAACCTACCAGTATCAAAAATCCGCGGATGCACAAACTTGACATCATAGTTCAGATTGGGTATGATCGTGGCTACGCACATCGTCGCTGGAGAATGCTGGCGCACGCCATGCTCATCTCTGTCTTAGGCATCATAGGAGGGTCGGCACACCTTCCACTATTACACCACTCCAGGAGATCCTGCTTGCCAATAGAGCCAGGCACTAGCCTTGACACTTGATATGGCACAAGCAAGCACCTCATTTCCATCATCATCATCCGAAACACTCAGTACTGGTACCGCATTTTTTGGTTTAACCCGAAATCACGCTTGACGAGAAGAGTGAAATTTGACGAGCTTGCCATGAGGTGAATCCGGTAACCATAATGGAGATATGAGGTAATGTATTTTAAAATCAACCTCAAGGCTATCTGGTCATCCATCTTTCTGTAAAGTGAACAGACCGCAAATATCCAAAATGAATATCAACCACCTACTCAATCAAAGTAATGCTAAAGCATGAGTATGAGTTTCAGAGGGCTTGGTACAGGGCAGAGATCAAAGTACGGTGATAGTACAAGAAGTATGTAAATAAATATGAAATAAAAATGAGAAAGAACTTACAAAGAACAGCAGACAGGAAAGACATGGCTGGTACGTTGACCAAAGTAAATTTTAGAAAGAGATAACTCCACGTTTGCAAAACCTAGGACCAGAAATCAGCACTCATATTCAAGGGAGTTTAAAATCATGTTTTTATGCTGGTGGACACAGTATAAAATTGAACAAAAGCAAACCATCAAACAAATAAAATTCACAGAATAGGTAACCACTACTTGCCTTTGTACAATAATCAAAATTTGAACTGCATCAATGTGCTTGTATAGGATCAAATTTTATACTCGCTTAGGTTGCTGCCCTTTAATAGTCTCTCCAGGGCCTGCCACATGTGCTAGTTTGATTTTAGCGCGATTTTGAGTTAAACCAAAGAATGCTGTATGGGCTAACCGTGGCCCACTCTCCAACGAGAATGCGGTTTCGGATATCGTAATATTCGAGAGTCAGGTTCTAGACGCAATGTTTACCATATTGTAGCAATTTTCACCACGCTAATGTACAAACACCCCTGCTCTCCGGAACGCTAAAGGTGGGCCACTTTTTCAACAGACTATGGGATAAGTAGTCAGCATAGTTCCGGGTTAGCCATCTTCTGCAGCACTTATTCGGCGATGGATGTGGGTGACCGGCAAGCCAGGGATTAGAGGTATCAACGGTTCTTACTTGTTTGATCAAAGGGTGTGTAGAATTGATTCTTTCATTTCCCAGGAGGGGAGTAAGCTCAGGCCTCCGGATTCTACTACTACCCGGCCTGCCACTTCCATAGACCACCGTACCCAAGCGTTTGACGTGTCTCTTATTGACCCCGCCCCTTGTTTTGTTGTGATAAACGTATGATATTATGGTGGAGTGCCGGAAAGAGTGGTATAATGGGCAAGAATCGGGTTATGCACAAAAGTCTACGAGTAGCAGTGAGAGTGAGGCCCCCAGTTTGTAGTCTACTTGATGCTAATAGCACTTACTCGTAAATTACGGTACTTGTAACTCAGTAGGTGGCATTTGTGGACACCATCGCTATTGACACACACTGCCAAATCCCGGCTCCCCTTGGTTAGATCCCGCGCTATCATTGTCTAGACAAACCTGAGAACCGACCTACACTCGAGTAGTAACCATCTACCGCCCAGTGCCTACGCATGATAAACAGCACACTTCATAACCATTGGACTAATAGACTAGCAGTTTCCGGGAATCTGTTTCTTTCTCGATCGGGTGTGCATCCGTGATTATATACAAAGAAAAGCTGGCAAAGTTAATGTGACCGACTTCGTGGTGTGGCTAGTTGTACAGTACCCGTACGAGTATCATACTCGTACTGTTGAAACATGTTAGATTTCATGCCCCCGTCCATAATTTTCATGCATGGTCACCTTTTAGACTTTTTCGGCTCAAATCACGTGTCAAACACCACCGTGCTTTCGCAAAGTTCCGGTTTGCCAAGACATCTTTGGTGGATTGTTGACGGAGCCGCCGCTTTGTTTACCCATCCCGTGTTAACCAGGGGGAAAAAAACACGAACTCCTTGAGCACCACTTCCTCCATCTGAACCACTATCAGCATACCTACAATTACCCCCCCCTGCACGATCCAAGGCAGCGGCAAAAGGTGTGGCATGAAAGCTGGCCCCTCCAAGCCTACCCCCTGGTCCTCATGGATCGCGCGCCTCCGGAGGGAATGAATGAACGGGCACTCAGACAAACGAAAGATGCTGTGGAGTGGTTCCTGGAGAGTTTGGCTATTCGCGACATAGAAGAGTTTGTGGGCTAGGTTAACGGAGTTCATGATGGATCTTCTAACGTCGGTGATGAAGGAGTAGGGACCATGATGGTTAGCGACGGAGATGAGGATGCGGGAGTAGACCCACCGATTCAAGATGACAAGTTCTGTGTGGACGGGGGGCCATCCGGTATCGCTGCGATCGGCATCAAGGATATTTGAGACGCTAGTCATGACTCTTTAGAAGAGCGAGAAGAGGGAAAAGAGCATAATCTTTCTGCATAGCAAGACTCCGATGATGAAATGATGATGAAATGTTCACCGTCTCACCTGCCAGTCGAGGCCCGGCACATAAGCCCTACAACACTAAGGCCAAGTACCTCATCCGAGTAAAGGGGTATGCTACGTGTTAGTGATCCAGATAGGAAGAGAGTGAGGTTAGAGGGTGCAGGTGCGGAAGTAGTGATGAAGGCGTACACGGGGTGGAGGTGGAGGTGGAAGGCGGGAATTAGGAGGCGATAAGATCTGCGCCTAGTCTTGGGGAAATACTAAGGAGCACTACGAAATGGAGACATAAGGTCCTATGGGGGTTGCAGCCGGAGAAGTTGACAGTGGTGAGGTTTGAGGATAGGAATAGCGATTGGTGGCAGTTTGGTATACATCCCACCCCTCTTCTGTTGAGCGTCAAGCAGTTAACAAGTCTCTAGTCCATGATATCGGCCCTCCACTCCCACCCCCGCCCCTCCTCCTTTCGTCTTGCTCCGGCTCAACCCTCCGCATGTGCCACACAAACGGTACCACAAAACACGCACCACCTCCCTACACCCGTGCAATACCCATTCCAACCGACCCCCTCCACCCCTCCGGCAGAAGCACAATCACCGGTGGCAGCTGCGAATACTTCCACATCCTCTCGACAGCCACTATCCTAAAAGGTAACCCAGGGGGATGGTCACGCAGAGGTGTAGAAGTCAATGGAGACCTTCTACATCTTCCCAGATGGAAACAAAGCGGGTGGGGTATTTGAATTGGAGGTGCCTCATAAAAGGTGATCCCACGCTGGAAAGACAGAGGTGGGCACGTGACTAGGAGGGTTACTATTGGCGGGCAGAGCGGGATCGTAAATATATCCGATCACACTAGAAGTTTTGGTGGTGGCAGGCATGCCCACGCCGGTGGAACGAAGGAAAATTCAAAGCCAGTAAGGGCACCCGAGCAGCTAATCACAGCCATCAGCGTTATCGGGCTCTTCCACGACTACAGGTCCTCGCTGTGGCGGGCCAGGGAAGAAGGACGCCTTGAGGATTGGTGTGTTTACATTCCCTCCCCTCTTTATATGGCTGGCTATCTAATGATGATAGGACACCCGCTTGTTTGGAATGCATTTGCGCGGTTGTGACGTTAACCAGAATTAGCCAACGTCTTGGATTCTCCCAGCCAGAGTCCCGGCGATAGGTAGGGCAGGGAAGGAGGCCGTAATTGTAGCTACCGGGGATGAGGCCGTGAAGGTTGGGGTTTTTGGGATACAGAGTTAATGGCTTGGCTAAACAATATTTATGGTTATTGCGTGCAGATATATAGTGCTTGTAATATAACTACCGACAACAACAATCCGCAGTGATTGTAACTCCTTCATTCACTGCAGCCTTTGGACACATAATACGCACGAGCGTCACCGTGATCTTCCCCTTTCCCGTGTGCCCCCCCTATATCATTGAACTAGTGACGATGAATCGGCACGAGCTGGAAGGGGGTGAGAAGACCCCGGACCTGACCATCCTAAAACCCGGTTAAGCGCCAAGATCCTAGGTACGGTTCCGCGACTGCAAGGAGAGCATAATGATTGGGGGGCAACGAAGCGGAATCACGGCGGACCCAGCCCAGATATCCAGACAATACGCTGCCCCACTCCGCTGCCCGTTCCCTCTTTCGTTCGTGCAGCGATGTAGTCCCCGGCGAGGGTGACATGCCGACAAAGTGATTCATCATATTGCATGCAGTTTGGCAGGATGAGACGTGACAGGAGTGGGCTACTGGCTTTAATCGGCGTTGGATACCGTCGGAATCTAAGCGGGAACAATGACAGACGGCGCTGGACAAGCAAGAGTGACGAACTGGAAGCCATGGGTGGAGGGCGAACTGTTGGAGTGCGGTACGGAGGAAGTGTTGGGCATTTTTTTGAACTTCTTGCATTTGATTTTTGATTATATTTTTCTTAATATATCAGTTCGTGTTTAGTATAGTCATGTCGTACCCCCTCTCGCCTGTTAAGCTCCGGGTGGTCTCTCCTTTATTGCTCAGATTTGTCAGGAGCTACTCATTTGGAACTGTTTAATAAGGTATCTGATAACAAACGCCAAACAGTCCCAGCTATCCACCGGCCTTCCACACCCTTCATGCCCGGGGCAGTCCCGGCGCCTTTCCTTGAGGGTATTGTGCGGCCCTGTATTCGAAGACATTAAAAGACCCTGTAGTGCACCAGCCGCCCTCCGCCCTTCAGCCGCCGGTGAATTCCCGATGACATACCCTTCCTAGGGCCGAACGGACTATGAATTACGACCTACCCAACTCCTCCCTGTGGGAATGACGGAATATGATACCTCATCGAGGACGCTGCAGACCACCCCAAACCCCTGACAAGCGCGGGCAACCCGGCGATGCTGCTGCAATACTAGGGACAGTGCGGTGGGTCAGATGCGAGAGGCCGTTGTGTAGTATTCTGCGAAATATTGGTGCTCCTTGGCCCGTGATAATCACACAGATTTGGCTCGTGCCTCAGGAAGTTGGTTCAACTCGGTCGTCGTTTTCCCTATTATTCCTTCTGTTTACGCGATGAATGGCTAGTATATTTTTGCCGCCGAATATGCAGCCGCTCATTATCTTATTGAAAGGGTGTGGGAGGGAGGTTAGATGTCCGGAAGTAGGAGGTAGTGAGGAGAAGAAAAGGAGTATGAGGTGAACAGCAAGAGTAACCAGGAAAAGAGAAGAGAGAAGCAAAAGGAAGTGAACGGGGAGAGGAGAGTAGAAAGGGTGATGAGAAAATAAGGAACGTAGGAGATTGTGTGGCTTGTTTGTGTAAGATTGTCTGTTCGTCCGCAGGTGAAGGGAGTAGAAGAGGGATAGGCAACGGGTCGGAATTCGGGATACATCCCTAGACACAAGGGAAACATATGCCGGGTCGGCGGTTGCCAGGCAGGTTACTACTTGTAGAGTAGAAAACGGGAAACCGCAGGAGCCTCTGGTGTAGAAAGTACACAAACAGTGGGATATAATAAAGGCGTGGAGGGGAATTAAGGGGGTTCTCAGGCCATGTAATGACACAACTCTATCGACTGTTAACAAGCCCGCCGTGTTATCGCGTAGGAGAGCAAATTATGATGAATCTGAAATAATCGCCTAGCGCACAAAAGAGGCCAAGGAGGAAACCATTGAGGCAAACTATCTTACCAAACATACCAGAGTGGGGAGTCTCACTCCCGTTCCTGGTGGCTGGGGGGATGAGAAGGTGTCTGGCCGGGAGCACACGGAACCCCATGGATCGCTGAGGCTTCTGGGTTGCCGAACATGTCAGTATGGTGGAAACATGGGTAGAATAAGCAAGATGAAACCCGTGTGAGTAGGCTCACGAGGGATTCCGTAAAACTCCGAGAGAACAAAAATTCCCTACCTTGGAATACTCTGGGAGGGTGATGGCGTTATGAGAGAGGCGATCTTAACCCGAAACGAGTAGCTAGGCCTAGGATGGAGAGGTCGTTAATCAGCCAAAGATTTGCGCATCATTGGTCCAACGGATTGATGCTATTTGTCTCGTGGAAAATAAAAGAAGGTCTTATTGGAAGAGCAGTGGGGTATGCAAGCATTGTTGAAAGAGCACCAAATGCCAAGTAGGGATTTGGAAAAGTGGCTGTGATACAATGACGCTTGGTGGGGGTGACCGTTGCTGGTATGCACTTAGCACAGTACCGTATACTTCATCAGCGGGTCGGGGGGGTGGTGGAAGTTTAATTAAAATGAAGTTGGAATTGGATGGCTGTAGAATTCAATATATGCAGGTGTGCAAGTAGAGGTTCACAAATTGGCAGTGTGCTCTACCGGTAGCCCATCCGTGACCACAGGTGCAGTGCTGTGCTACTAGTAGACAGGTTAAGCGGGCAAAAAATCTGCTTCTCCCCGACTAAACACAACCTAGCGAATCATCGTGGGGGCTGACTGCCATGAGACCTCCGGTAACATCTCAACTCATGCCGTAGTGCACGGCCGCGTGAGCGAATTTTCTTCCCACTACGGGTACTCTAGGTTGCCTAATGACACCGGTTCCAACCTTAGGACTATGTAACTTACTGTACGTACGGTACTTCATCCTATTTTCCTTCGTACACTACCGGTACTGGCACCCTATCTACTGGGATATTTGAATCCCGCACGCTACCCGAGACGTCCAAAATTCTATCTTCGATAGAGCTGAGTTGGATCTGGGTTGCCACGCGCGATTCGCTGGCCGTTTACCGATGCCCTAAATTAATCACCGTATGCCAGTCTCGTGTCACTTTTAATACTCGGGTACTCCCTGTCCCATTCCCGCTGGGAGTTACGAAGGCAGATCATGAATTCATGGTACGCGGCAAGGATTAGGGGTTAGAGAGTAATGGTACTCGTACAGCGCTTGTGTGATGTGTACTGTACCATCACCTCCTGCAAAACGGCCCACTGGGGCCCTACAAAGCAAGAATTAAAAATTCAAACCTATGGTGCTGGCCGTCTATAACGTTCTCCAGGTCTATTGCAACGGGGACGCAGGTTAATTTAGTGCTATCATACTGTGAAAGCAGGGTAATAATCCTACAATGATACAGTAGCACCCATTTAACCTGCCGTTGCATTCCAAGCCTGCGTCCCCGTTGCAATAGACTTGGAGAACGTTATAGACGGCCAGCACCATATCATGATCATAGCTAACCAATACCGGCCACCGATTTTTTCCTTTTTCTTTTCTCGTCACTCATTCCAACGCCGGTTGTGCCGTCGTGTGAAACCCTAGGTTGGAACACATGCTTTCCCAAGCATTCCAAATTTGCATGAATTGATGATCTACCCTTGTACCATGGGTGCGCCCACCGCCCTTCCGCGTGCGGAAACAAGTCTGCTAGTTTTCATAGGGCCCCCGAAGTTGCTATTGATACAATGCGGGGGTGTAGTCTCTCATCGATTTTTGTTGGTTTACGCGCCGCTCCGATTTTAGAAGTCCGGTGGATTTTACGGCAGTATCAGGGGCTTGTTTGGCCTGGACAGCCTTTTATGGAGAAGCGAAGGTTCTATTTCATATCATAAGAGGCTGAGTTATCTTCCGAGGATGGGCCGAACAACTCTATTCGCGTATCGCTCGTGGCATGGAGGAAAATTCCCTGCGGTCAGGAGGTTGTTGTCGGCTCACCGTCTCACGTAAATTTAGACTCTTCTGAGGCGTAACAGCGCGTGCACCAAATGCTGACCATTGTCCAAAGCCAATCAACAGCTGCGGCGCCTACCAGACTACGGTACGAGGGAGCTAGCTACGGGGCTTGGGTATCGCACAGTGTCATCTACTTTTCTCCAGCCTCTCCCCCACCCAGGCTGCGACGACTTCCAAGTTACTGAGAGTGAACTTTCATCCTCCTTACCACCCCGAGACGCGGTCGCCCTAATACCCATGCACTAGGCTACCCTTATGCCAGATCTTCAGGCTTCCCTGAAGTCGAATAGCGCGGTACCGAGCTAGGATTTACATCCCATAGCAACCTCAAAACTAGAGAATTATTCATCTCCGTATTTAAACTTGGGTCCTTGTTCAGCACAAGCGAAACGATTTCCAACTACCTTGGTTGGCGAGATATAGGCCACCTTTCGCATTTTAGATACACTAGCGATATTTATTACTTTGACCCAACCTTCAAAAACGACCCTACAGAACTAAAGTCTGGAGTACAGGATGGATCGGTAGGCTCCCCTCCCGTCCAATGTCTATGAATTCAAAAACAATAAGCACTCGCCTAATATCCTTCCCAGAGGAATCCAGGGTGATATTCGGGGAGACTTCAGTGCGAACTCCGGGGATTATAATGTTTTCGGCAGTAATAACAACAACAACTTAAGCACGGGTTACCTGAACAATGCCGCCAATCATGGGACAATTTATCAAGGATGTGTGTTTAGAGCTGGGGGCAGAGGTACCATCAGCTTTCCCAAGAGGCTTCTGGCAAAGGTCTAATGTGTTATTGCAAGTAGAGCAAGCATCCAGGCCTTATCGGATAATTCCCTATTGCAGAAACTCCAAGTTCACGGGCCGTAAAGATCTCATTCAGTCGCTAAGAAAGTTTTCCGAGGGTTACGGGCACAACCGGATCGCCCTTTTGGGGTTAGGTGGTTCTGGGTATCAATTCATGATCGCCATTTTAGGAGTTTACTAACCTCGCTTAGAAAAACCCAGATTGTCCTCCAATACCTATATCAGCGCGCAAGCGAAAGCGATAATGATATTTTCTGGGTGCACGGCAGTGGGGTACCAAAATTTAGTGAGGACTTTAGAGCTATTGCACAACACGTTCGGATTCCACTGGCCAGCGCCGAGGCGGACGAAGAGGGATTCCTGTTAAATATAAAGAGGTGGTTCCAAGGTCCAGATAGTGGCGATTGGATATTGGTTATTGACAATGCCGACAACGAGGAGGACTTTATCGGCAACAGCGGTCCCATATCCAAATTTGTACCACAAGGGCCTCGGGGTACCGTAATATTCACCACCAGATCACTCCAGGTTGCATCTTGGCAGGGTTGTGAAAGGATAGATGTCGGAAAGATGGAGGAGGATGAAGCACAAACATTGTTTTTGAAACGCTTGGGTAACTGGAACCGTTCAAGAGATGAAGAAAAAGAGGCGGTCACAATGATCCTGAATTTCATACATCACATCCCGCTGGCTATCATAGGGGCGGCAGCCTTCATGACTGAAACCCAGACATCGCCGTCGGCTTACTGGAGCATTTTGCAGGGAAGCGACGAACATGCGAGGAGACTTCTTTCGCAGCCCTCTTGCGACATCCAACGGGAGGCTGATATGACCGAAAGCATCCTAGCTACGTACTTTATCACCTTTCACCGGATCACGAGGCAGATCCCCCCCGCGGCCGATCTCTTGCGTTTAATTGCGTTCTTCGACCGCCAGAATATACCCGAAGAGCTAATGAGCCGAAGTGGTTTGGAGGGGATAGATGACCCAATTCAGTTTCGTCAGGCCATTGGAAAATTATTGGGATTCTCGCTAGTTACTACGGTTGAGCGTGAGGGCGAGACATTTTACGAGCTTCATCGACTGCTGCAACTGTCTTTGCAAGTGTATTTACCAACACAGGAGTTGAGTCGATGGAGAGCTACTGCGCTGAAAGTGGTTTCGGGCTTGTTCCCTCGGCATTGGATCACGTCGAGAGATGTTAGTCCCGCATACATTCCACATGCACTCGTAGTAACCAAAGATTCAACGGATCCCATTACCGAAGAGCTTTGTTTTCGCTTGGGACGGTACTTTCTGGCTCTGGGTTCCTACGATAACGCTGAAACTCAGCTCCGTCGGTGTATTGCACTTCGAGAAGAGAGTAAAGAGTATGACTGGGATGAGGAGGGTCCGGGGAGGGTTACCTTTCTGGGTTGGATAACGATATATCAAGGAAAGGCAAAAGTGGCCGAGAATATGCTTCGGGGGTTATTAGGGGATATTGGGAACTCATTGAGCCCCAATCATTTGATCGTCCTGGACACCATCAGGGCCCTGGCTCTGGCGTTGTCCGACCAGGGAAAGTACAATGAATCAGAGGCGATGATCCGGTGCGAACTGGAGAGGCGTGAGAATATTCATGGACCGGACCACCCAGACACCCTAACGAGTGTCAGCAACCTGGCTGTCGTACTGCAAGAGCAAGGAAGGTACGATGAAGCAGAGATTGAGCACTGGTGTGCACTGGAGCAGAGCGAGAAGATTCTTGGACCAGACCACCCAAGCACCCTAACAAGTGTCAACAACCTGGCTGTGGTTCTGCAATCACAAGAAATGTACGATGAATCTGAGAAGATGCACCGGCGTGCTCTAGAGACGAAGGAGCGGATTCTTGGACCAGACCACCCAGACACCTTATCAACCGTCAATAACCTGGCCACGGTGCTCCAAAACCAACGAAAGTACGATGAGTCAGAGACGATGCACCGACGTGCCCTGGAATGGCGTACGGAGATTCTTGGATCCGACCATCCAGACACCTAGCGAGTGTCCACAACCTGGCTACAGTTCTGCGAGACCAAGGAAAGTACGTTGAATCAGAGAAGATGCACCGGTGTGCGCTGGAGGGGCGCGAGGAGATTCTAGGACCAGACCACCCAGTCACCCTAATAAGTGTCAGCAGCCTGGCTGCGGTGCTGAACGACCAGGGAAAGTACGATGAAGCAGGGCCGGTCAACCGGCGTGAACTGGAGGGGTGCGAGAATATTCTTGGAACAGACCACCCAGTCACCCTAATAAGTGTCAGCGGTCTGGCAGCGGTGCTGCAATGCCAAGGAAAGTACAATAAGTCGGAGACGATGCATCGACGTGCGCTGGAAGGGCGCGAGAAGATTCTCGGACCGGACCACCCCGACACCCTGTCGAGTGCCATCAACCTGGATACGGTGGTGCAGCTCCAACGCGGGGGTGGCGATTCAGGGGCCATAAGTCGGCGTCCACGGCGGGAACTACCAAGAAACCTAGAAAATATCCGGTCCCAATCCACTAGCCGTGCCCTCCGTCCTTCGTTGAAGGCCACAGTTCTCCGCCGGGTGGGCGGGCTGGGAAAGTGATTCACCATACTCGAGGCTGTTCAGTTTCACTAGGGGCGCGAGAAGTGAGCCACTAGTTTCAACCCGCGGAGGAGGCACTATGAATATACCAGGGAAAATCACAGTTTGTGCGGAGTTAAGACCGGCGAACTAGAGGCTGTGAGTGGCAGGTCGTTGGAGTATAGTATGAAGGAAGTGCTGGGCATTTTTACCTCCTTTGTGTATTTGTTTCCCTTGTTTCTTTTGTGTTATATTTGTTCGTACACCTTCGCACCCGATAAATTCCTTGTAATATGGACGTGTCCCGGTTCGCTGGTTCCAGGATAATATATTCGATTGAGCTTGTATTCACGGAATCCTTTTTTACTGCTCAGAATCATAGCAACTCGCCCGTTGGTTATCCTCAGGCATGGTAGCCCAATTGTCGAAACCCGATCAGCGTTGCTCGCCGCCCTTCCCTGCTCTCCCTGCTAACAGATTTCCCGTCAGCTTTCTTCCCAGGCCCCCTTGCGGCCCGGCGTTCCTGGATCTCAAAAGAACTGCAGCGCACTTCTCATCCCCACTCTTCCGCTAACGGCAGGCATTACAACCTGCCCCATTCCGATCATTCCGGGTCATCCCAACACCCCAGCCAGTGTCCTCAATCTAGATATAACACTGCTAGTGTCCCAAGGAGAGCAGAGTGAGTGAGAAATAGTGAGCAGTTACCTACTGTATTGCGTCACGCCAGTCCCTGCTTGTTAGCCACAATGGCCTATATATTGCCCCTTCTTCCAGAATTTAGCAGTTATTCTTTTATTCCTTGTCTTTGTGGAGTAGAATTATTTAGGATAAATCTACCCAGAAATATGTAGTGGCCCATCTTCCGGTTGAAAAGCACCGGGGAAGGGGTTAGAAGTCCGGAATGGAACAGAATCAGGCGGGGGGTAGAACAGAGCGAAAGTGGAGAGAAGAGAATTGAGACAAGGCAGCGGGGAGAAAAGAAGGGGAGAGAAGATGAGAAAAGTAAGAATCTGGGAGCAGTCTTCGCAAGCAGCCGGGCCGCCGCACCGAGCCTATAGATATACAATCCAGCCAGCCAGGTAAAAGTGAGACCGGCCCGCGCTTTATGGGTGCCTGGCAGCGCCAGCAGCCTTTCACAATGTGCCGTACGCTATTTAAATATTTTGTCCATGCAGAGTAGATATCTGATGATGCCCACAGATATCAGTAGATATGTTGCGACCCCTTCAACTGTCTTCAAATACCTGCAGATATCAGCAAATACCCCCCGACGATAGATCTCCGGATATTGGTAAATATCAATTTTTTACTATGCAATCAATGGTGCTATCTTCGGCCGGCGCAGACCTGGAACCTAAAGAAATAAAAAAAATATTGCCACAAGTTCGAAAGATTGAGGGTAGTGCTGATGAAGGGGAAATTTCGTATCACACGCTGTATCCCGAAAATGTACCGTGGATAAATTACTTCTATGTTAACAATTATTACCTGATTATCAAGCTGTTCCCCCCTGCCCCGTCTGTATTATCACAAACCTCGAGTTCCCCGTATGTTTCCTCTTTGCTTCATCCTGATTACATGGTTTGGCATCCGCATAAAAAACCATTCTTCTTTTCACATGATGAGCTGGCTAGGACTATTTGTGTATAAATATGAATCTGGATTCTGGATCTACACTGAAATCCACCCTCGGCGGTCGATCCCGTGCTCATCGGAGGTGTGGCCTCGGACGGGAACTGTCATATTGTGAGATGTATGATCCAGTCGCTCGATGAGTTTACGAGGGACGCTAGATCCCATGACATATGGACATCCACCGCAATAAAGTGCCCGACGCTAAGGCGAAGTGTTCTACTCAACTCGCCCTAAACCCGGTTGGATAGGAGATCAGCTTCGGAATCGGACATTCCATGTTGGTCCGGGAATTGAGAAAATCGGGAATGGAAGGACTGGCATTGATGATAGGGGTATGGCTACGATAGGCGTGACCCTACCGGACCCCGACAGCTGCGAGTGCCCTCCCCTCCTGCATGGATGCGTATCTGTAAAGTAGGATCCGCCGCGGTATCATGCTAGCAGGGCACGGCGGCTAAGACAAAAGGAAATCTTCATTCCCCTTCACCGGCCTCGCCATGTGGGGCTATTTTATAATTCTCCGATACTGGAACGGAGGACGTGGTGCAAGAGACGTCGGTACCTCGGCATTATCATTCCGACCCATACAATAGAACTTGATAGCTTCCAGTGGTCACTGAGAACCCAGTTAACCGTACTGGGTGCTCTGAATTGGACGGACTAACAGTGCGCCTCTCTCTCAAGCGGTGGGGTTCGCGATGTATGCGGAAACATGGGATGAATGGATAATGTATGCTACCTCCAAAATACACGCTGGCGATCCAGCACGAAATTGAGACATCGGAGGTTGATTGCGATTGTCGGTGTGGCGTGACGATTGACATCGAAGGAACGGGTAAGCGCTGAAAGGTCAAGTTAGCACAGCATTTCGGAGACAGTCCGGACAGCAAGCCATCCTGGGAGCACGAATTCTAGAAGCCGAAGTGGGATCAGTGGGGTGAACTGCCCCTCGGTTTTGGTGGCTCGGCGGGGCAGGATGAGGGTGTTGACGGGTCGTAGGGATAGAGTGTTTTTACAGCTTTGCAATCACCACGGTGGGTTTGGGTAGACCGGAGAAAATATACTAGTGTATGTTGGGTACTGCTCTCCGGGGGAGTGCAGTACAGTTTGCCGGGTCTCTCCATCTATGATAAGACAATGCACGGAGGGCTTCCACGCAGTGAGATTTCCATATTTAGACATTATTTTCCACGCCTAATACTAAATAAGTCTTTTAATTGTTTAACCTGTTAATACCTACATGAGCGTAAACCAACAATAGCGGCAGGTGTTTGTAGAGATCGATATATAAAAATGGTCAATAAGCTCTCAGGGTACCCCTCCCGCCTAGCATACGTGCAGGAGCTATAGTTACTATCATAGTGATATCGCTCTCACCGGATTCTAGCATTTATGTCATCATCACCGTCCTTCGGGTAGGGCAAACGGTATATGTTTTCTCCGCCGAGGGTGACTATTACCAAAGATGTACTAACCCTTGGCCCATAGACAAAGGTATCGCAAATACAAGCGAAAGGATTACCCTCCCGGGACTCGCCTCCTCTTTTGAATATCGTACTTCGCAGAAAGCAACCGCGGGTGCAGAGCCGGATATGTAAGGTGGAGTAGGGACACAAACTTAGCTTACCGGTGTGGAAGCGTCTCTGTTGACCCCCGAGAGTGGATGGTGTTTTCGATCAGGCTGTGCTTGTGGAGTTTGAGTTGCGGGATCGCTGGATAACTTCCTTGTAAACTGTAGGATATAAGGAGCAAAAATATAGGTGATTGAGGTTCGTGAAATATGACCGATGATGAAGAGGTAAAAGGTGACGGCAGGACCAAATAGTAGATGGAAAACAGCGTCTCTTGGTGTTGTGGGTGGTGGTTATCGCTCATGTCTAACTAAGAGGGGAAGGAGCCAGACTATGTATATACAAAAAAATCCAGCCTGCCAAGACATCCCTAGGCAGAAATTTTATAGAGCGAAGACCCTACCAAGCATGACCAGAAGCAATCAAACATAGCTCCTCCACAGCAGTATGATACTCATGAAATTATAATCAAAAAGGAAAGAATGGGGGGGGGGAAGTAGAAACTCCCCATGAGAACACGGGAAAACCTGGAGTTTGGAACAAAAGTCCGGCGGTTGGGCCATTCCCCCATCGGAGATGCAGGGTTTTCAAGATTCCGAGGTTATGATCATTACAGTAAAAATCAAATTGCACAATGTCATGAAACTTAATCATTACAATCAGGAAACATTTTTGAGGTTGCACCACGCAGCAGCTCGTCAGTTCTGTATTTGGCAGATTCTGGAATAACGGCTGGGTTGCGCCAGGGCTGTAGTCTCGGGGAAAGTTGATTTGCTTGCCATTTACTCATACGGATATCGCATTATAGTCATGCCAGCCCGGTGCGACTTCTGATACCACTTGTCACTTTGCCCCACTTCCGTTGGGAATTCCCACAGAATCGGCATCTGCAGCACCCGTGAGTGCTGACGTAAGCCGGCTCAGTCAAACCATTATCGGTGCAGTGTACTTGCACCGCCGGGTCCGGGTGTTGTACCTCCTCTCTTTACACTGTTTTATACGCCGGCTCGGATTTTAGGTGTCTGATCGGCTTCGAGGTGCGACCGCGCGAGAAAAGAAACCAAATAAAGGCCTAGGCCCCTTTCGAGCATGGGTTAAACAATTCTCTTCGTGTATCGCCATCATTTGATAGGCTCAACTTTATATGCTCTCGAGCTCCAACTGCCAGAGCACTGTACCCGTACCAGTGCCGGTATCCCAAAATGCATAGCTTCCGTTGGATGCAGGAAAATTCTTTTGTAGTCAGGGGGTTGTAGTCACCTTGTCGTATCATGTACGATTATCTTGTCGAGTAAAGAGGTTGCACCAATTACCGACCACCGCCGAAGCCACGACTAAAACTCGATCAACTGCTGGGATATCTCCCGAACTAAATTTAGCAGGGAATTATAATAGCGATGCAGCCACAATACCCGTTGTTTGCGTCTCTCGGTCTTCTACCCCGCCCGGGCAGCTACTCGAGTAAAAGACTTTTGATCTTCCTTGCTGCCCTGAGACGCTGTCGCTCTGATACCCGTTCCGTACCCTCATATAATATCTTGGGACTTAGCCGAATTCGAGCTGCGCAGGCTAAGATTGCATCCCATAGCTGCCTCGAAGCTAGAGAATCATTCATCTCTATATCCAAGGTTGGGTCCCCGGCTACATATTCTGGAGTACGAAATCTCGCGGGACTTATTTTAGGGGCAGCGAAACGACTTTGAACTGTCTCCATTGGCGAATATAGGGTATTCTCGCGGTTTAGATACGCTAACCACAACTGATTGCTTTTCTACCGATCCTGCGAAAACGGCCCAACAAAGAGCTAAACACTTGAGTACTTGATGGATCAGTGGGATCCCCTTGCCTTCCTGGTCTGTAGCTTCGAAATTAAGCACCCGGCTAATCCTCCTGGGAAAACCCAAGCCGATATCAGGGGAGACTTCAACGGGCATTCAGGGAGTCACAATGTTTCCGGCAGCCACAATAATAATCGCATAAACATGGGAAACCTGCGCAACATTACCAATATTGGGCCGATATATCACCAGTATGGGCTCCGAGCAGTGCATAGAGGTATTACCCCCTTTCCCGAGAGATTTTAGGCAAAGATCTAATGCGCTATTACAACAAGAACAAGAACCCAGGCCTTATCGGATAATTCCCTATTGCCGAAACAGCAAGTTCATGGGCCACAAGGATCTCATTGAGTCGATAAAGAGGCTTTCCGAGCGGATTTCCCACAACCGGATCGCACTTCATGGACTGGACGGCTCTGGGTAAGCACTCCTCATTGGTGTTTCGGGGGTTTACTAACCTTGCCTAGAAAGACTCAGATTACCTTTGAATACATGTATCAGTGCGCAAGCGAGAGACTGTGATATTTTCCGGGTGCACGGGAGTGGGGTGCAAAAGTTTAGTGAGGGTTTCAGAGCTATTGCACAACATGTCCAAACCCCACTAGCCAGCTTCGAGGTGGACCAGCAGGGGTTCCTGCTCAATATAAAGAAGTGGTTCGAAGGTTCTGACAGTAGTGATTGGATCCTGGTTATTGACAATGCCGACAACGAGGAGGACTACCGGAAACATTGTCCCCATCACCAAATTTGTAACACAAGGACCTCGGGGTACTCTGATATTCACTGCTGGATCACTCCGGGTTGCTTCCTGGCAAGGTTGTGAAAGAATAGATATTGGAAAGATGGAGGAGGGTGAGGCGCTTGCCTTGTTCTCGAGACGCTTTGGTAGCCCGGACAGTCTGAATGAGGAAGAAGAAGAAGAGGCGATCGCAAGGATCCTGGAATCCGTACATCACATCCCGTTGGCTATCGTTGGTGCAGCGACCTTCATGCTAGAAACCTAGGCGGCTCCATCCACTTACTGGACCATTTTCCAAAGAAGCGACGAACGGGCAAAGAGTCTCCTTTCACAGCCGTTTTGGGACATCCAAGGGGAGGCGGATCTAACTGATAGCACCCTTGCGACGTACTTTGTTACTTTTAACTATATCACCCGGTAGATGCCCTTAACTGGAGATCTTCTGCACCTAATCGTCTGCTTCGATAGGTAGAAAATACCCGAGGAGCTATTGAGCCTAGGTGGTTTGGAAGGGATGAATGACCCGGTTCAGTTTCGTCAGGCCATTGGAAACCTATTGGGATTTTCACTAGTTACGGCTGTAAAATGTGAGGACAAGACATTTTACGAGCTTCACCGTTTGGTCCAACTGTCTTTACAAATGTAATTATTGTTGGAATATTGTCCCCCGCGTACCTATTTCGTTTCACTATACTGTTTAGTTGTTTGATTTCTTTTCTCCTTGCAGTTGAAAATTCTTTCATGTTTCGGGGAAGAAAATTTTCTTCCCCCCTTGCTGGAGGTGAAAATTTTCATCCACACAGGCACGGCAAAGGAGGAGGAAAGTACGATGATAAAGGCTATGGTTAGCTGGTTTGAAATAATTAAGAAGTGTCAAGCATAATCTTCGTCCAAGTGATTTACTCAATTCTCATCGATCTCTTTGTCTACTACTCGAAATACGTGTTCTTCTTGTTCTATTCTACCAAATCTTTCTTCAATTATCAACCGACGTGTTGAAGTGCTGGAGGGCTACTGCGCTGAAAGTGGTTTCAAGGCTGTTCCTTCCACATGAGAGCACACGGAGATATGTTGGTTCTGCATACATTCCCCATGCACCTGTAGAAACCAAGTATTCAACTGATCGCATTGCCGAAGAGGTTTGTTTCAACCTGGGGCGCTACTTTGAAGGGATGGGTGCCTACAACGATGCAGAAATTCAATTGCGTCGATGTATCGCACTCCAGGCAGAGAATAAAGAGCACGTTTGGGATGGGGAGGGTAACAAGAGGGTTACATCCCTGGGTTGGATAAGCATAATGCAAGAAAAGGCAGAAATAGGCGAGAAGACCTTGAGGGATTTATTAGAGGATATTGAAGGATTATTGGGCCCAAACAGTCACAGCGCCATACAAGCGGTCCACTCCCTGGCTGTAGCGCTGCAGTCCTAGGCAAAATATGATAAGGCAGAGATAATGATGAGGCGCGCACAAGAGGAGTTCCAGAGCACTCTTGGGCCTGACCACCCGGACACCGTGTCAAGTATCAACAACCTGGTTAGGGCAGCGGAAGAGTAGAACAAAATCACTTCACTGATATACCACATGGGCTGCCGGCGCGATTTGAATTTTACCAGCAGGCTTAGAGTTCGGCTGAAACCCGGCAACCAAACAGATAGAATTTGTGAATTCCTGGAGGTCGTACCAGCTGGGTAGGTTACTGTACAGGGACTAGTTTTCATGGGTCGAGTACCTGGAGCCGGTAAATATATTCGTCACGTGCCTTATCTGAGGACACATCGCAGCCAACAAGTGCACCGAAATTTTCTTATCAGACTCGCGTGACGAATATATTTATCGGCCGCACTCGTAAGATTTGGGGTACCCGAGTACCGTAGTAGGTTCTAGGGTGCAAGCACCACATGAACCTCAGAAGGGGGTTTGGGAGTCTTTAGTTCTGCATGCTTATCTAAGACATGGTCCCTCTGCCGGCTGGCGTGTTTGTTCTTTAGTTGACAAACATCTTTTCCTCTTCTCCCCACTTCCCACCCTCCACCAACTTCATCCCTTCTACCCTCCCCACCCACCAGGATCGCACAACAAACTCTATCTACCGACCATGCCAGCTGCAGCTATGTTGGCCGGTGTTCCCAAAGCACCAGGTAGGCCAGGCTCAACCGAAGCTAGGCCCGGCCTGCCACGGCTATGGGGGATTTAGCCCGGCCAAAGCCTGAGCGTGGCCTAGCCGGGCCCAGCTATAGGCTATATAGGCTAAGTACCTGCCACCTAATAGGCCAATCTCGCCTATATGGCCAAGCCTACAATCTCTTCAGATCTTTTGTTTCTTATTGGCTTATCTCTCATTCTACTAAACTGGCTTGAGTTACCCTAGCGAGAACCGTAAGTTAAATAGTTTCTTGTGCAAATCCCATGCGTTGGTGTTAATACTCAAGTGGAATTGAACAAGTATTAGTAAGATCACTAATAGTATTAGGCACTTATCCTATGTATGGGTAGTGATGTGGATTTGCTCCTGGTTGATAAAAATTGCTGAGGTCTAATAGAACTGGGTCCACCATAGCAGGCACATTCGCTAATATATTTAATAGAATTGCTATGGAAGAAGCGGGGTTAGGTGGGAGGGTTGTAGGATAGGACTCGGACTGCATTGGAGAATCTACAGGTAGATTGCCTGGACTATGTTGAGCTGACTGTGGACCAGTAATCACATAGGTATCATCCTTCAACTAACAACTGAGGATATAGATAAAATGAAAAACAACAAGGAAAGTTGTAAGAAATTGAGCCACTCTTAAAGTAATCAGCACTAATGATCTCAGTTGCAGGCTTGATAGGCATATGCTGGATGGTTGAGTTCGGCCTATATCCCCCTTGGCCCAGGATATGGCCTATAGGCCGACCTATCACTGGTCTAGCCTGTTGGGAACACTGATAATATTGTCCTCCTGGGGTGTCAGTACTAGGAAGGCAGTTGGTGAGTCTCTTACTTTGCTATCCCTTAGTTGTTCTAAAGCATTATGGTATGTAGACACCTGCAGTTCTTTATGATCAGTGTTAGCCATTACTCAATATCTATACTAGCTTTGCAAAGTTAGATTGAGTATGCATCATAGAAGTAATTTACTGTGTCTGGAAATGAATATTTAGGTTTCAGGACTGCTACTATCTATGCTACTGTTCTATCAGCTAATTTATAATAGATGATAGAGAAATCCTGGTAAAGGTGTTTAAGGAATTCCAGAAGCTGGCTAAGATTTTCAAAAGAAATTAGGGTTACATTCTAGTGCTCATCTTGGATAATGTTAACTGGCTGGCACAAGAAAACCTAAAGCTTTTTAACATTTTACAAGATATAGCTAAGGATGTGGTAGACAATGGAGTGTTCATTACAGTCTCTGTTATGAGTGAAGGGTGGAGGCCGGTACAAATACTAAGTACCAGTAAGTTTCATATTCCTTTCTGTGTAGCTAATATGCATGACAAATATAGTAATTATATAACTTTTATTGACATAGGCTACTCTGCCAGCTCCAGGATGGGAATGGTATTACTAATTAGAGATCTAAACTATGATGAGATGTTTTGCTTTCTTTGTCAGAAGAATGGCTTGAGTCATAAAGCTGCTCAGAATATTTATGATATTTCTGGAGGCAGAGTTGGGCTTCTTGTGAGGATAGTTAATGAAATCAATTTCAGAAAGGACTTCTATGGTCTTTTTCCGGTCCAGTCTTTGAAGCAAAGCCTAGTGGTTCTTAACTAACCAGTTCTGATAGGAGTCCAAGTATTTCTTTTAGGTGATACAAAGAAACCCTTATAGAAAGTAGGGATAAAACTAGGGATACAGTTTAGAAAGGATAGCATAAAAACCACAAACTAAATACTCAAACACAACAGGATTAATCTTGAGGAATTTTATCAGATTTCTGGGAGACACATCTGGGAAGACAAATTTCTCTCTAACAATATATTCACTGCTATACCTCAGTCTGAGTAGGTATACTTTAATTCAAAACTGGTAGAAATTATAGTGCATCCTATGGTTGATAATTCTGGGCAAGAAAATCAGATGACTACTTTTCTGGAAACCCAGAAGTGAGGTATTGGTTGTACAAGGAGGGGGGGTTGGGTGGTATAGGAGGAGGGGTTGGATGGTATAAAAGTGGGGGTTGGGTGGTATAGTAATCTTACACCAGTGGTGGAGAGTTATTGTAGCTTTTTATCTGTAGTGGAGGGTATATAGACCTGACACTAGCTGATGTCTATTAACACAATTAATAAAAACTGCATGGTTGTTGTTTCAGGTACCATTTGGGCTCTGGAGGTTAATGAGGAAACCTGTAGCAAGAAGGGTACTGTGAATATAAACCATTGTAATTCATTTCTAACAATATCATGTCTGGAATCATTTCTGTGCTCTCCTTCTGAAATCTTCCTTGGACTTGGTTGAGCAGCAAGGGCCGTTGAGAAGCATATTGAGCACATGTATGGAGGGGTTACATGGTTTCTGGTCCCTTTACTATATGGTGCAGGCAGAGAGTTGAGTTGGAGCTAGGAGGGATAGGGAGGGGGTAATGTGGTGGCAGTAGTGGGCTGATATCATTGACAGATGGCTTCTTGGTTGCTTGTGACTCAAAGGAGAGAGGAGATGGAGTTATAGAAAACTGTCCCTTTCACTACCATTAACTTCTCTAATCCTAGCCACCCTGGAACCTTATAGTTCAGGTTTGTGATCCTCCTTAGAATCTTTCCAAGACTATGTGTGGATCTCACTGCCTCCTAATCTCCACCTTCCTCAGGCTCCTCAGCCCCCACCCTGGCCATGTCTTCATCACTGCTCCCTGTACCTATACTAGTGAACCTTATCCTCAGGGTCTGTTTAATAGATAACCAGCAGCCCACACGGGTACCTGATAACGCTTTCAAATGCCCGACACAGCTGTGCACAATGCTTCTTCCCGCTAATGAGGTACCTGCTTGCTGTATTGCGAAGCTTACTTGCCAGATCCCTATCCAGGCCACTAGTAATGTGGTCAGGATTTTATCAGAGCCTTAACAAACTGAAGGATAGACTTCTTCCTGCTACCCCAAAAAGCTACGACGAGCATTTCAGATATCTTTGAAGGTAATTGTAGCGGCACCGGATGGTTCCTTATTGACTGCAACCAACTTGTTTTCTTGTAGCACTTGTAAGCTGACTCTCATATTCTGATCACCATCTCAGACCAGTGCATCAGCAAAAATAAAAGCTTGCGTCCTGTGCGTCCTGTGCGTCTGACGCACAGGACGCACAGACGGAAACCGTTAATCAGAATGCAAGACGGCAGCTACCGAATCTCAGGAGGCAACGGTCCTTGGCGCCAGAACTCAGGACGCAGCCAGAATGCAAGCGAGCCTTGGTGCCACAACTCAGGATACAGCCAGAATGCAAGCAAGCACTACTGCAATACCAGAATCAGACCTTGTGACCCAGGTCACATATGTAGATTCTGACACCTTTCATATAAATAGTATTTCTCATCATATTCAAGTCGGTTCTATTATATATGATACAGAAAGAAAGCGCCCCCCCCCCTCCTCCCTAACCCTTTGCTATGAAGCCGGCCCAAACCACTTGCCTGACAGGAGATAACTGCACCAATATTGGCGCCGGGTAGACGTCCCAGGTACCATTGGAAAGGTGGC
>LN891080.1:29542-44532 GCA_900010015.1 Tuber aestivum
GAATCCCGCGTCAAAGTTAGCACTTAATGACAATCTCGCTAACTTGGCGAAGCAGGCAAAGTAAACAACTAAGTCCGGAATGCAGGGGAGCTGGTAGGGGGGGAGCCGGTAGGGGGGGAGCCGGTAGGGAGGAGGCGGTAGGGGGGTGGTTAAGGGGGAGCGGCTGGCAGCTGTGTTTATCACTCTGAATCTCAGGATGGTAACTACTAGTGGTAGTTGGCATCGGTTACTTAGGATTTAATCTGGATGTGGCGCTTCCTAGCATAAGCACTAGGACGCAACCTGACTTGGCGTCCAACTACCAGACGCACAGGACACAACCAGCTCCAGCGCCCGACTACCAGACGCACAGGACGCAACCAGACCCGGCGCCTGAGTACCAAATGCATAGGACGCACAGGACGCAAAATTCTTCTTACTTGCGTCAGGACGCACTGCCTGCGCGCCTGACGCAGGAATAATTTTTGCTGATGTGTCCTTTCTACTCCTTCATGACTGTCATCTGGAGATCCACAATTAACTTGATTCAACTAGTTTGTAAATTGTTCTGCACTGCCGGAGAATTAAAGTTTCCTGGAAACCCGCCACAGTATCTTTCTTCTGAAAGAGCACCACTTTATCGGTTATTTCTGCAGGTGTGGGCTCTATCAGGACTAGAGAAGTCAATTTCCGAGAGCTAGTAATCAAGCTAGATCTTTGCACCTTTTGGGTTCGAGGGAACAATAATTACAGGAATGCTGGAGGTTATTCCAGTAGAGAAAGTGGTTCTCAAGCACCTGATTTTTCGCTTATTCCCTCGTGGCATGTAACACGTGATTTCAGCTTCACAAGTCCAAAGGTGAGCCAGGGGTTGTGCATTCCGGATGAAGGTAATTTAGGGGGGTTATTTACGTGAGGCAAACAGAAAGCACAGCTGCAATACAACCAGCTGTTCTCAGGTTCGCCCTAGCACTCTGGAGAGTATCATTGTATATGTATTGGATCTGCAATCTCGTTGAACTCCATCAGTATAGCCTGAGAGGAAACATGCTATCTGGTACTCAGCTGCCCATGTCATGGGAAGCACTAAACATATTGGATAATTGACGTTGTCCTTCACAGCATCCGCAATCCCAAAATACTACACATTTGCATATCTCGGTTGTATTTATATTTACCGCTGTGTAAATGGGAGGAATAAGGTGGTTAGAGACATACATGAATCTCTGAAAGGCCTAGTGTACTCAGGGGTAAGTGTAACGGACTGGGTCTGAGGGTCGGGTAGCCCAAGGCACACCAGGGTCTGGGAAGGCTTGAGCTAGGAGACGAGACTCAGGTACAGTGTAACGTGTTCACGCCGGGGCACTAATCACGCTGCTGGGTACAATAGGAGTAGGGTGTTATCCGCCAGGGAGTAACAGCTCTAGGCTCACTAAGGGAGGCTTCGGTGGTGGAGTAGGAAAATAAAGATAACAGTTTAACCGGGTATATTAGAATAATGTCTGTCAAAGTCTGCCATTTTCCAGAGCAGAAGACAGCAGTCTTTTTAAGTACAGGTGTTTGAGTGCGATCATGAATTCTCACTCATGTTCATACTTAATGAAAACATAAAAATAACTAAGTATTGACCGATACTTAAAACAAGACATGAAACAAACTAAATATTAACCTAGTACCAGCTCCGGTTACATACCGGGGTACAACCGAAGCAAGTTCTACGAGATACGGGGTTCTGAGGTTCGGGGTCAGGGTTCATGGGTTCAGGGGGATGCGAAGAGAAACAGAGGTGTAATTCCTAGATACAGGTGTCTAAAGGAGATTACCAGATTGCATGAAGAATGTAAAATATAAGGGGGCACACCCCCTTATATAGAAAGAAATCCTCCTTGATCACTAATACAAAAGAAATCACTTGGTATCGCGCACAGCTGCAATTCTTCCATCTAACTCCATTGCGTTCCATTGCGCGGCACCGTATCTCAACCAAAACCTAAAGAAAATCCTACTATGTAACCAAGGAAACCATAACCAATATATGTAACGAAAAACCCAACATCTGTTCCTCCATGCCAACCGGGTGGCCGTGACAGTAAGTTAAGTCAGACGGCATCCATATGTGGTAACTAGGATTGGAATACAGACAAATGTGTTTTGGACAGTGTCTTTGTATGGTGGAAAAAATGAGGCAACACCATAGGAGACAATAAAGTAAGACCTTTGAGCGCAACATTGCCTCACTTACCCTTGTACTTGTATTCTACCCAAGTACCAGTATGCCATGATATTATGGGGTAGTCACTTTATCCGGAATGATACTGGTAGTAGATCCGCTGTCTACAATCTGGTTTGTCAATCAATGTATCTAATTCTTTGATTGGATATTTTTCATTACCCACACCAAGAGTATTATACATAGGGATATAATAAGCATATATATAACTATAAATTTACCTTGAAATTTCATGCAATATTGATACATAAAGTTGTGTTGAGCCATTGGACACTTATCATACGAGGATAGCTCCAGAAAGCTAAGCTTGCAGGTGTTGAAAATCAGCGGTGATCATCTCACATACAATCAAGTTTTCTTTATACCTTTCCTATTGTGTTAGCCCTTAGTTACTAGCTTTCCTTTGTGAGTCATTATCAATTACGGTGGAAGAACAAGGATACCTGGCATGTATACTTTATATGGGGATCGCAGACATCGCCGGAAATTCTCGGAGAGCATAGGGGGCATGGAGGAAGGATCAGAAGACAGAGCGTGGAGACCAGCGGGATTGTCTCCAGAAAGATTTGCGAGAGAAGGATCACGTTGTAGTTCTTCATATTGTCTATATAAACCCTTCCGGCCACCCTAGATAGAAAGAATAAGCAAGTTATGAATCTGCAGAACATACAAGAGTTTCCTCATTGATTTCACTTTCTTTTTCCTCTCGCATACTCCTATCTCTCGCAATCGGCACCTCATAACAGCACGCATGTGGAGGTTGTGGCGCCCAACCCGCAACCTATCCACCAGCAGACCCACAAATCCAATAAAGCCGATACAGTGGACAGAACCACCCCGCAACCGCTCCCCCCGACCATAGACTAAAGCCGATATCTACCACTGACGAGCTCACGGGCGCTGGTGGCCAATACCAGCCGTATTAATGCGTCCCCCGATGTCGCAACTCTCCACCTAAGATCCACTAAACAACAACAAATTATTCTGCAAATATCTGCCACATATAACTACGAAATAATATAAATACTATTTCGTACATTATCTATTCACCCCATGTTTCTACAGATATCACAAACTACACTACCCAAGAAACAGGCACACTGTTAGTCCATCCCATTCAGCACATGAAGTGCAGTCAAATGGGTTCTTAGTGACTACCGGCAGTGATCCGTTGCTGTTGCATGAGTGGGAAAACCAAGAACCAGGTGCCGGTATTTCCCACACCCTGTCCTTTATTCCGGTGTCACTGAATTATCAAATAGCTTCAAATAGTGGGGCCGGTCCCCGCAGCACTACGTGCATTGAGTAAATTAGAATCAGGATTCCCTCCTGCCCCAGTCGTCATGCCCTATTATCTCTCCCAGCTCTTCCATTCCTGATTTTCTCAATTCCCGGGCCAAAATGGCATGTCTGATTGCAAAGCAAATCTCCTCCCATCCAACCAAGTTTAGGGAAAGTGGATCCGAGCCCTTCGCCTTACTGTTGGCTATTTTATTGTGGTGGATGCCTGTATGTCGTGCGACCTATCCAAATGTCACTTCGTAAACGCATTGAGCAATGGGACCATACATCTTGCAATCGACAAAACCGCGCTTCTGGTGGGTGGTGGACAGATGACTGCCAGGTATGGATTCTAGTAGAGACCGGAGATGCAACATCATATCTGCGGATAGTCACCAACTATCTCATCGGGAGGGAAAAATGGGAGGAAGTGGTTTTCGATGCAGAATTATTAGGACTGAGTGTACTTGCTGAACTACACAATCAAGATGGAGCGAAGAGGAAAAACACATGGGATTCAATATTCCTGATGATACAGTCATGGTAGAAGGGAATAGCTTAACAATCAGATAATAATTTTTAAATTTAACATATAACTGATTTTATCCACATTACATTTGAGGGACAATGAGAGTGATATGAAACTTCCTCTCCATTAGCACTATCCTCAATGCTTTGAACCTGCATCAATATTTTCCATTTCTCTGGGTTCCAACTCTGCACCAGCAGGAGACAGCATCAGAAATTGAATAGCATTTTAAACATCCGGTACGGGAAGGCTAAAGTGACGGAGAAACGAATGAACGAAGGGTGCAACGAACGGATGACCCGTTGTGGAACTAAGCGAAACGCGAAGCTTTCTCACAAAATGATCGTACAACTCATGAGCGAGGGAAAACTCTTCTCTTCGTCTGCTCTCCCCCCCATTCTCACACTCAACTGACTAATTGTAAAGGCATGGTATATATCAACCGCAATACAATGTGTTCAAAATCGTGGGGTGCTGCTCAACATGCTCTCAAAATAATTTGTTTGTAGTCAGTGTTTCTGAGAGCGCGCTTTGGTTTCGGGCACGCTATAGCTTCGGGCACACTTTTCCTTCTGCCTGTGCAGTTTGTATTTTTCGGGAAAGCACTTTTGCCATGGGTTGCGAGTGAGAGTTGGAGAAATGGATCCACCGGAAGGACAGTAGGAAGGCTAGAAGGAAAGCAGAAAGGCCGGAAGGAAGGCAAAATGCTACGGGTAGTGAGAGTTTGTCTTTACTTTGTTAGCCTTTCTTGTTTGCAAGTGTGTGGGAGAATTATCATACCTGGAAAATGAGGACTTCGTTGTTTTAAATGTCGCGACTGGCGAAGGCTATCACGATAGCGAAATGAGTGAATGAAAGGTACACTAAAAGTGAATGAACGGCGAAGGGATGGCGGAACGAGCGAATGATAAGCTGTGAAACTAATCACCCGGTGAAACGGTGCAAGCAATGGCATAAAATGAACACTAGGAAACAATACGAAACAAAGCGCCAGGATCTCACATACAAAACGATCGCACAACTCACCAGGGGGGGGACTCTTCACTCCGTCTAACTCACTCTATCGAGCATACTAGACTAACTGTAATAACAGCAGTATGATATAGATTAACTTTTGTACGATTTATAGGTTGGTGGGGCACAGCGGATCTAATCCTTGACGATTCGAACAACACGAGAGGTTTATTGGTACGAGCGAATAGAAATATCAAGAAGAATTCAAAGAAGGAAAGGTATATGAAACGAATGACTAAACCGTGATAGAAAACGACGTGAAGGAAACTCGGCTTGTTAACTTAAGGACAAAAGGAACGAGAAGAACCAGCTTCTTTATATACTTTCCATCACATAGTATCCACCTATTTCTTCTCCTACCAAGTCTCCTATCCAATTCCAATGGTATTGCGATACACCCATGCTTATCCATATCATACCCGAGGCAAAAGATGAGTAGCCGTGGGTATACTGAACTGATGTGCCGAGGGTGGAAGAGTAGGGCCGAGGACCATAAGATTCTCCGGTCATGATTGCCCTTACTGCGTTTCGTCGTGAGACAAGTGGATGTTTGACTTGGATGTGGTTGATATGCTGGTAGTGGTTCGAGATGTGTCTGAGGTTAAGGTGGTGAAACAATCAGGAACCGCTAGTTGTAGTTGTGTCGCACATCGGTGAACTGTGGCTATAGAAGTGGTGAGCAGTTCAAAAGGAAAACGTAAAAGTCTAACATTAACCACAAAACAGCAAAGTCCTAGGCTCCCAGGTACATCTCCTAGACACTAGCAAGCAAGAAAAACTAACAAAGGAAAGAGACACTCCCCTATCCATAGCCTCCGCATATGCAATACTCCAAGCATCAAACTCCCCGACTCTCCACCATCCTCTGCCTTTTCCTTACAGCCTTCCTGCTGTGCTTCTGGCATTTCTCCAAGACTCCCGCGCATCCCCTCGGCAAAAGGACTTTCCCAAAAAAGCCAAACTACACTGACGTGAGGCAAAGCACGCCCCAAGCCATAGCGGACCCGAAGCCATAGCACGCCGGAAGCCATAGCGCGCTGGAAGCCAAAGATCGCTCCCAGAGACAATACGAACAAAGCAACCATTTTGAGAGCATGCGGAGCAGGGCCTCGCGATTTCCAACACATTGTTTTGCGGTTGATATACACCCCCGCCTTCACAATCAGTAAGTTGAGTGCAATTGTAAAAGAGTCAGCAGACGAAGTGAAGAGTTTTTCCCCGTTTGTGAGTTGTGCGATCGTTTGGTATAAGAAAGCTGGGCAATTCATTTAGTTTCACAATAGGTTATTCGTTCATTTGTTTCGCTGTCGCTATTCTTCACCTATCCAATGTTTATAATACTATGCAAATCTCTGATGCTATCTCCGGCCGGTGTAGACTTGGAACCCAGAGAAATAGAAAATATTGCTGCTGGTTCAAAGGATTGAGGATAGTGCTAATGGAGGGGACGTTTCATATCACTCGCTGTGTTCCTGAAATGTACCGTGGGTAAATCGCTTGCATATTGACACTTATTATCTGATGTCAAGCTGTTCCCTTCTGCCATGTCTGTATCATCAAGAACATTGAATCCCCCATACGTTTCCTCTTGGCTCCATCCTGACCATATAGTTCAGCAAGCGCACTGCATCCCAATAATTTTGTATCAATGACCGTTGCATCACTTTTTGTTCTCTTGGCGAGGCAGTTGGAGACTCTCCGCAGATATAAAGTTGCACTCCGGATCTCCACTGGGGTCCATACCCGGCAGTCATCTATCTCCTGCACACCAGAGGTACCCCTATGTCATATTGTGAGATATGTGCTCCCGTTGTTAGGAGAGCGACATTGGGCTAGGTCGCATGACATATGGGCACCCGCCGAAATAAAATGGCTGACAGTAAGGCGAAGGGTTAGGCTCCACTTTCCCTAACCTTGGTTGGATGGGAGGAGATTTGCTTTGCAAGTGGACATGCCATTTTGCCCTGGGAATTGAGAAAATCGGGAATGGGAGAGCTGGGAGAGATCATAGGTGTACCGCTACTATGATAATGGCCCGATGGCTCAAACACAACCCTGTGGCTTAACATCGTTTTAAGTTTCAGGATAACTTTATAGTTATATATTATATAATTATTATAACCCTATGTATAGCACTCTTGGTGTGGGTAAAAGAAAAATATCAAATCGAAGCATTGGATACGGTAATTGAGAAAACAAGATTGTGGACAGCGGATATACTATCATACTGGGTAAAGTAGCTATCCTATAATATCATAAAATACTGGGACTTGGGTAGGGTCCAAGGGTAAGTCAGGCTACCTTGCACTCAAATGTCTGACTTTATCGCCTCTTGTGGATGTCTCCTCACTTTTTCCTCCACAGAAAGACACTGTCCAAAACACCCTGGTTACTACACATGGGAGTCGTCTCAATTAACTGACTCTATGAGTACATTAGAGTTTTCAGAGATTCAAGTAAGTCAGGCTTTAATTATCATATTACCACGTAAGATTGGATTCAGCAAAATGTTATATTGAGCCAGAATGTGTAAAATCATAGTATTCGGTAAGCTAACTACCGGGATGCATTCCAAGCTAGGATGTGAGCCGCATCCCCGTAAATTATGTTAAGGTTCGATCAATCAATCACTTTGGCTGGACTCTCTGTTTGCCCGCTCTGTTGGATGCCCGCCCCTCTGGGTAGAATCTTGGATTAAAATATCATAAATCTGAAGGGGACCTGGCCCTTTCCCATCGCTGATGTAGGGTGAATCTAATACTGGGGTGTGCGTACCTCAGCAGTGAGGAGAACCTGGTTATTCGTCTCATACTAGTTTGCTCCAAGTGGTTAGCATAGTCCGAGGCTATGCTTGGTTCTGCAGCACTTCCTCGGCATGAATGCGGGTGACCGGGCCGCTGGAGATTACAGGTATCAATGCCTCTTTCTTGTGTGATCAAATGGCATGCCAAATTGATTTCTTCATTTGCTATGAAGGGAGCAAGCTCGGGCCGCGGGAATGCCCTACAGTGCGGCCTTCCATGTCCGTACCCGAGTCTCAGTTCCGTTGGAAATACCTAGTCCTTGTGTTCTAGACATGTCTCTTACTTTGATTGTTCTTCGCTTTGTTGGGGTAAATGTAGTATGGTGGAGTGCCTGTTTAGAATAAAGAGCGGCAGGTAAGGATTGGGTTATCCACACAGGTCCAGTAGTGAGGGTGCGGCCTCTAGTTTATACTTGACGATAACAATTACCAAGTAATACAATTAATAACCATGGACTATATAGAAGCTTCTAGGAACCTGTTTCTTTCTCTCTCTGATGAGTATCTGACCATCCAGGGTTAAATATACAAACTAAAGCTGGCAAAGTTACGGCGACTTCGTGGTGTAGCTAGTTGTCCTGAACACCTGGGTTAATAATTTTCATGCGGTCACCTTTTAGACTTTTGCGGCTCAAATCACGTGTTGCGTGAATGGGGACAACAGGGATCAGGCTCACAAAACCGGCCACATTGAATTCCAGTTTGCCAAGACATCTTCGGTGGATTTTTCGTTGTCCCCCTCTAGTCTTAATCCCCGGAGGCGCAAGAGGGCTCGCAGATTGGGTGAACAAAGCTAACGACAGATCCCCCAATCCCAGCGACGGCTGATCTCCTAACGCTAGTGACGAAGGAGCCGGGACCGTGTTGGTCGGCGGCGGGGGCGAGGGTGTGGGGGCAGACCCACAAGCGATCCAGGGTGGCGAGTTCTTTGTCCGTGAGGTGCCGGCGCGTAAGCCTTGCAACACTAGAACTGATGACCTCATTCATAGGAAGGGGTCTCGGTATCCTACACGTTGGTGTTCCGGATAGGGAGAGGGTGAGGTCACACAGGGCAGCTGTGGGGAGTAGTCATGAAGACATACGCGGGGCAGGGGCGGAGGAGGAAGATGGTGATTAGGAGGAGGTAATATCTTCGCCTAGTCTTGGACAGATTCTAAGCAGCACGACAAACTGGAGCCGCAAGGTTCTAGGGAGGTTGACGATAGTGAGATTGAGGGATGGAAATATCGGTAGGCATTGGTGGCGATTTGGTATCTCCCCCTGCCTCTTCTATTGAGCACCAAGCAGTTAACTAGTCGCTAGTCAATGATATCAACCCTCCACTTTCACTCCCACCGCCCCCTTCTCCTTTCCTCGGGCCCTGGCTCAACCTTCCGCCTGCGGTACATAAACCGTATCACAAAATTCCCGCCACCTCCCTACCCCAGCGCAATACCCATTTCAACCACTCCCCTCCGCCCCTCCGGCACAAGAGTATTCACCAGTGGCAGACGCGGATGCTTCCGCATCCTCTCAACAGCTGCTGTCCTAGAAGGCAACCCGGATATGCGGTCACGTAGAGTTGTAGAGGGCAATGGAGACCTTCGGCATCCCCCCAGACGAGAAATAAACGCGGGTTGGGTACCGGTATTTGAACTGGAGGTAGTCTCATAAAAGGTAGCCGCATGGTGGAAAGCCGGGGGTGGGCACGCGACCACGGCCCTTCGGAACGACGGCACCAGGAGGGTTGCCACTGGCGGCCGGAGTGGGATCGCAATATATTTTATTACGCTAGGAGCTTGGATGGTGGCGGGTATGCTCTTGTCAGTAGAAGAGAGATTCAACGCCAGTGAGGGCACTCGAGTAGTTACAGCCATCAGCATTGTCGAGCTCTCCCCCGACTATGGCCCTCGCTGTAGTGGGTGAAGGGGAGAAGGGCGCTTTCGGGATGGGTGTGTTTATGCTTTCTCCTCCACTTTAGATGGCTGGCGATCTAATAAATGAACGTTTATAGTGCATTTCCCCGGTTATACAGTTTACCAGAATTGGCCCACGTCTGGGATTCTCCTGGATAGCCACGGCGATAAGAGGGGTGGGGAAGGAGACCAGAATCGTTGCTATTGGGAATGAAGCCGTGAAAGCGGGTTTTCGAGACGCAGTCTTAACTTGATCAAACAAGATTTGTGGTTGCAGATTATGTAGAAATATAGTACTTGTATATAACTACCAAGAACATTAATCTCCAGTAGTTGTGACCCATTCACTCACTAAGCCTTTGGACACACAACACTCGCGAGCATCATTTTGATCTTGCGCTTTCCCGTGTGCTTCTCGAATCAGAGACCATGAACCAACATGAACTGGGGGGGGGGCGCGATTCTTGGGCCAGACCATCCCAGGACCCAGGTGTGTGCCAACACCCTAGCTACGGCGCTGCGACTCGAAGGAGAGTACCGTAAAAACTCGAATAGAAGAAAAATGTGCTAAAGGGTTGAATTAAGCTCAGCTGCTAAAAAAAGGGGGAATGGCGTCAACTGTAAGGCCATGACTCATTCAAAACAAACGCTTTGACCCAGGAGTTCAACCTCATCTCATCTCCCACAGAGTCATAATCGTGTAAGAAGAATACGAGTATATAAATAATAGTAAACATACAATTTAGAGTCATTAGAAATAGAAATAAATAATAATATAAATAAAGAGAATACTATACTACTCATACACTGTAAGGAAAGAGAAATACTATACACGATATTCACAATACTTATACACCAAATGGCACCTTGAGGAAACCGAAGTAAAGGCAGCGCTCGCACTAAGGTTACAGTTAGTCTTCCAGAACTACCAGCAGGCAAGTTCTATGCCGGAGAGCAAAAGAAGCGGGGACCAAAGCGAAACCTACTCAAAGTTAGTCTACGAGCAGCCCCAAATGCTATTGAGAATCCTCGGAAGTCTTATACGATCAACTATAAGCTTCGGGTGCTCTGTTGGCTTCGGATGGCCTCAATACCTACCGGACCAAGTAGGTTTCGGGAGCCGACATTGCAAGAGGCGGCCACAAGATTCAAGATTCCACTAGGGAATCTAGGGAGATGGCAGAAGGAGGAGAGGGAGGGGAATTACCTAGAAGCGTCAGCTATGGCTCGTAGGTTAGTAGGAGGTGGAAGGGGGCGGAAGTGGGTAGATATGGAGCGAAAGCTCTACGAGTGCTTTCGGCAACGCAGAGCAGAAGGAAGAGTTGTCCGCCGAAGTTGGTTTCGGCAAAACGCAAAACGGCTTTATGCAGAAACCTACCCAAGTATAAGTGTTAGCCAATTTCGATTTTCAAATGGTTGGTTTCGGGGTTTCTTATCTTGGCACAAAATCTATCTTCGTGCAATTACCAACCAAGCCAGTCAACTGCCTAGAGACTATGTCGAAGCATTAGTAAATTGGATGAGATTCAATCGAAGAAACTCACAATTACGATGTGAAAATACATCAGTAGTAGCTGATGTGGCAGCGGAGGTTGGTCGTTACAGATTAAGTAATATCTGCAACATGGACCAAACTCCGCTGCCATTTGAGTACCTAAGCGGGCGTACTTACAATCAACAAGGTGAGAAGACAATTTGGGTTCAAGCCAGTCAGCAATCAGGATGGGATAAAAGGCAAGCAACAATTCAACTCACTATATTTGCCGATGCAATACCTCGAGTGAAGCCCCTCATCTTTTTCCGAGGGCAAGGAGTCGGAGCAACCATTGTTGCTGAAAAGCAACAGTATGACCCCCGGGTTGTTGTAAAATTCAACCTGAAGGCCTACGCCAATTCAGCCAATTTGGTTGAATGGCTTGATGAACAGGTTATACCTGCACTCGGCGGCCGGCCAACACTCATGGCCTTGGATATGTTTGGTGCCCACCAAACCGATGAGGTTTTAGATACCATGTGCGCGCATGATATCACAGTCAGTGTGATACCAGGCGGCTGCACTGGCCTTGTGCAGCCCCTCGATATATCCATCAACCAACCCTTTAAAGACATTCTTAAGGTTAGTACCACCAAACCTCCACTAGAAAAAGGAAAGGAGAAACTTATCGAACTTGTAACTAATATTACTTCCGGGATAGGAAGTATTGGAGGAAATGGTGGATGTGGCGGAGGAGGAGGAGGAGAGAATATTGTCAGAGAGAGAAAGGCTTGCAGGAAGCATGATAGGAAGGAGGCGGGTGCTTTGCACATGGGCGGTCGGAGAGGCCTGGGAAAGGTTTTCCCTCAACCATGCGCATGTGGTTGAGAGAGCCTTTACTGCTGTTGGCCTTTCTCTTCCGATTGATGGAAGTCGAGATTCCGAGATCTCGATCAAGGGTCTTGAGACATCCTTGTTCGTTGAGGGGGTAAAGGGATGGGCACAAGGGGCGGCGGTTGGCAGTGGGGTTGTTGAGGAGGATCACGAAGGGGTGGGGGATCATAATGAGGGGTTGGAGTTAGATATTGCTCAGGATGAGCTTGATGGAGAATATATCATCGGTGAAATTAATTAAAAAAAAAAACATGTATTTTTAGATTTTTATATGTCTTATGTTTCGTAATTTGTATTGGCATAACCATCCTGGCCTCTTGGCATGACTCACTTTAAACAGACTTCAAAGCACATTTTTCTTCTATTCGAGTTTTTACGGTATGAGAGTTCGTGGAGAACAGGGCGGCATCACGGGCACTACGGTGGGCACAGCCAAGAAGAGCAGACAATACGAGGCCCCACTCCGCTATCTGTGCCCTCCGTCGTTTCCGGAGCGCTACAGCCCTCTTCAGGGGTGACATGCCGACAAAGTGAGCCATCATATTACAGGCGGTGCGGCCGGGGGAGAGGTGGCGGGAGTGGGTTACTAGTTTCTATCATACCGGCGCGGAAGACCGTAGGAATCTACGCGGGGACAATGGTAGACCATGTAGAACTGGCAAGAATGACAAACTAGAAGCCATAAGTGGCAGGCGAACTGTTTGAGTACAATACCGGGGAAGTGTTGGGCGTTTTTTTAACTTCCTCCCGTGTTTTGTTTTATTTTCTATTGCTTCTTTCTTTTCTTTTCTTTTCCTCTTTCTCACTCAATATACCAGTTCATGTTGAATACAAAATCATGCCGTACTCCTTCCCGCCCGTTATGCTCCGTGCGGCCCCTCACTCCTTTACTACTCAGATTTGTCAGAAGCTACTTGTTGTTGCCGTTTAATTAGGTAATTCATAACATAGGTTCCCGAACAAAGTCCCAGTTACCCGCCAGCATTCCATGCCCGTCCTGCAGGCAGCTGTCCCGGCGTCCTCTCTTGTGGGCACTGTGCGGCCCCAAATTCTAAGACATCAAAAGACCCTGTAGTACACCAGCCACTCCCCGCACTTTAGCTACCGGTAAAGACTTGACGCCATATCCTCCCTAGGACCGGGCGGGCCATGGATCACGACCGGCCTGGCTCCTACTGGTGGGTGTGCCGGACTGCCGTACCCCATCAATGATATTGCAGACCCCAAAACCGTAACAAGTGCCAGCGACTAGGCTATGCTACCGCGATACCGGAGACCGTGCGACGGGTCGGGGGCAATGAGCTGTTGCCTAGTGTACATACTACAAAACATCGGTGCTCACTAGTCTATCACAATCACACAGATTTAGCTCATGCCTCAGGAAGTTAGTTCAACTCAGTTGTAATTTTCCTTATTATCCCTTTTGTTTATTGGATAAAAGGCGAAGGATCTGTTTACCCCCGGATATGTAGCCGTTCGTTATTCTCTAGAAAGATTTTGGGAAAGAGGTTAGAAGTCCGGAATTAAGGAGAATAAAGGAGTATTAGGTAAACAGTAGGGGTAGTGAGCAGGAGAGAAGAGAGAAAGAAAAGGAAGAGAGGAGAGCAGGGGGAGGCGAGTAGAAGGGGTGATGAAACATAAGGAACGCGGGAGACTGTCTGTTCGCCTATAGGCAAGGTGAGTAGAAGAGGGGTCAGCAACGGATCAGGGATCGGGATACATCGCCCCACACAAGGGGAACATGTGCCGGGCCGGCGGTAGCCCTGCAAATCGCCTGAATAAAACACAGGAAGCTGCAGGAGCTCCTGGCATAGAAATTCCACGAGCTGTGCGATGGCGAAAGTGTGGAGGGCATTAGAAAGGTCTCAGGTTATATACTGACACAACTCTATCCACTGTTGGCAAACCGGCCATGTTGTTGATAAAGAGAGTAAGTTACCATCAATCTGAAATAATCACCCAGCACCAAATAAAACGCAATGGGGAAATATCGACCCAAACCATCCTACCAAACGTACCACCGTCGGCAGTCGCGCTCAGGAACCTGACGGTTGGGGGGGGGCAAGAAGGTGTCTGGCGGGGAGCACACAGGAGTCCGTGGAGCCCTGAGGCTTCCAGCTTGCCTACCAGGTTGGTATCATATAACAGAAACACAAGCAAAATCTGTAGGCCGAACGAAACCCCCCAAGCGGGCTCGCGAGGGATCCCGTAAAACCGCGAGAGAACAAAAGCCCGTTGCTTTGGAATGCTCCGCAAGGCTAACGGCGTTATAGGAGCGCCGAAGAGGTCGTCGATAAGCCAAAGCTTTTTATTTTTCCGCATCTTTGATCCAGCCGATTCTGAGCCATTGGTCTCGTGGTAAAATAAATGTTAGGGGAGCTTAAGGAAGGTCTGATTGAAAGAGCACTGGGGTACGCAATCAATGTTGAAAGGGCACCAAATGCCAAACAAGGATTCGGAAAAGCGACAGTGATACGATGAGGGCAGGTGGGAGTGACCGCTGTTGGTATGCACTGCGTGCAGCACCGTATACTTCATCAGTGGGTCGGGGTGGTGACGGAAGTTCAATTAAAGCAAAGAGGGAAATGGATGGCTGTGGAATTCAATATATTTACAGTACGTATGATAGGTGTAGAAGTTCTCAGATTGGCGGTGTGCTCTAGTCTATCCGAGACCACCGGTGCCGTATAACCGATAATTAGTTGGTTGTGCCATACTCGTACAGTATCATACTATGATAGCCGTAATCAGCCAAAGCTTTAGGACTCACATTTATGAACCTCCCCTTCGAAGGTCTGAAAGGGTTTAGAAAATTCATAAAAATAGGGTACAATAGCTGAATCAAGGCTGCAATTTCATACAGCCAAAATGAGAGAGTTCAAGAGAATATA
>LN891080.1:49422-69318 GCA_900010015.1 Tuber aestivum
GTGTCAGCTCCCTGGCTACAGTTCTACAAGACCAAGGAAAGTACGGCGAATCGGAGAAGATGTATCGTCGTGCATTGGAGGGGCTTGAGAAGATCCTTGGACCAGACCACCCAAGCACCCTCACAAGTGTCAACAACCTGGCTACGGTGCTGCAGGAACAAGGAAAGGACGACGAATCGCAGAAGATGTATCGGCGTGCACTTGAGGGGCGCCAGAAGATTCTTGGACCAAACCACCCACATACCATATCAACCGTTAACAACCTAGCTACGTCCTCCCATGCCGGTACGGGTCACGAACTACAGCCTACTTCATTAAGGGACACTATGGGCTACTTCAACACCTAATGAGTGACAGCAATCTGGCTATAGCGCTACTAGTATGGCAACGACAGCACGACGAGTAAGAGATGGCGGGTTGTTTCCTAGTGTATTTCGAAGAACTAGTTCTCGCTTGTTAGCTGCAATCGCATAGATATGGCTCCTGCTTCCGTAGTTTAACCCTCCTTCTTTTGATCTCTCGTGCTTATGGGGTGGAAAGATACAGAATCAGTTACCCAGAAATATGCAGCGCCGCGGCTCATCATCCCGTTGAAAAGAACCAGGAGAGGGGTGAGAAGTCCGGGAATGAGAGGTGGTAGGGAGGGGAATGGAACAGGGAAGCGGGCGGAGGGTGGGACGGACCGCAAGTGGCCAGAAGAGAACGAGAGCACGACACTGGGGAGAGGAGAAGAGAGGCGAAGATTATGAGAAAAATGCAGGAATGTGGGAGTAGTCTTCGCAGGGAGCTAGGGTGACTCGCGGATAGCATATAAATATACAGTCCGGCCAGGCCAGGTAAAAGTGAGACTGGCCAGGGCTCTATGGGAACCTGGGGCCGGCAGGCTTTCAGAATGCATGCCAGATAGCTTTTGAATATTTTGTCCATCCAGTGCAGGTACCCTGCCGGTATCGGTGAATATCCCGGGACTCCTTCAAATGGCTTCAAATACCTGCGTATATGTGCAAATACCGACGGATGTAATATCTCGGGATACTTGGGGATATCAACCGCCACCACACCGGAAATCCGGAGCCTACTCGGCATGCTCTCACGATGGGTCGTTTTTTTGTTCGTATAGCCCCCTGGAGCGCGCTTTGGTTTTGAGCACCCCTTGCTGCGTGCGCACTTTGGCTTTTCGGGAAAGCACTTCGGCCGGGGAATCCGCTGAGGTCTTGGAGCAGTGGGTCCGCTAGACGGAAGGCTGTAGGGCTGGAAGGAAACCAGAAAGGCCGTAAGCAAGGTCAGAGGCTATGGGTAGCGAGAGTTTGCCTATCCTTTGTTAGCTTTTCTTGTTTGCCAGTGTGTGGGAGACTTACCTGGGAGGTTAGGACTTCGTTTTTTTGTGGCTGATATATACTCATCTCATTACCGTTAGTCTGGCATGCGCGATAGAGTGATTAGACGGAGTGAAGAGTTCCCCTCCTTGTGAGTTGTACGATCGTTTCGTACGTGGGATCTTGGCGCTTCGTTTGGTTTCGTTTCGTGGTGTTCGTTATGTGCCATTGGTTGCACCGTTTCACATGGTAATCAGTTTCACAGCCTATCATTCGCTCGTTCCACCGTCGCTTCTGTTCATATAAGGGTTCTTTCTCCTCTAAAATGCTTCTTTCAGATCTTTATCCTCTTTCAAGTCTAGTCCCACTTAGGACTAGCACATTTTGTTCCTTTTGTTGTTTCTAAATGGTTTCTTTGAGGATCTTTGTTTCTCTGAATTCTTTACTGGGAGTGTTGAGGAATCTAGGTGGTAATAGCAGAGTGGAAACACTTCGCTATATTGTATTGTAAATCACCGGTACTCAGGGTAATGGTCGTATCGTTTTCCCCCCAGGATTGAGGGGTAATGGCGATATGTTCGGAGCTAGAATTGTTTTCCTTTGTAATGCTTTTGAGTTTTTTATTTGTCGGTGAGGAAGAAGGTTATGGAGCTTCTCTAAAAAGGCCCACGTACTAGGGAGCACGGTTGGAAGGCAAGGAAACTTGTAGCATGTGGGGATAGGAGGGCATAGGATTGGTTGACAGGAGCGGGGTAAAAAGAAGTTGGGAGAAGTCCAAGGAAATGTCCAGAAGAGGGGTGAAAGCGGGGTCACCTGGATTATGCCCGGAGACTGGAAGGAATTCTTCATTGTTATCAGTGTATATAAGGGTATATGGTGACAGGAGAAGAAAATGATGAAGGCGGCAGACATTGTTAGGAAAATCAGAATACGAAATATTGATACCAGCGAGAACCAGAGACTTCCAGTGCGCGGAATTAGAAATGATCAGGTACAAATCATAAAAGAGAGCTGCTTGTCTGGGGGTGTTTTGCAAGTCGGTTTTTCACACATTACCAGAAAACCTGGGGAGAAGGCTGAAAAATAATAATCCTAGTGTATAGTGGTAATAAATTGGCACAATAATCCTAGGTTTAAAAGGTATCAAACTGACAAAATTGGTAGTTCTTTGGGTAAATTTCTCATTGAATGCGATAAATTTATCGTTGAGCTGTTAGACACTCCGTAGGAGCTCTCGTTCTTCGAATGTCGCCTATGGTCTTTCGAAGTGACTGTTTCCGGTATTGCATCGAATTAACGCCCACCGCTCTCCATAATTCCCTTCTGTGGGCACTTGAGCTTTGCAGCTCAAATCACGTGTATGAGTACAACGGACATGAGGCTCAGCGAACCGACCAGCTACTGTGACATGCGATCCTGGGAAAAATCATTTAACGATTCATTTTCCTGTAGTGGTCACCACCTAGGAATCAAGAATACGATTTATTTCTACTAGAATAGCTTGTGATCCAGATTTTTGTTCCAGGCTCTGGCGTTTTTGATGGCAACCTTGAGAGTCTAATGCCCCTCGCCGGGCAGCTCACTCGTGCACAGGGAAAACCTTGATATAAGAAGAGATAGAAGTGATCGTTGTTGTGGTCGCAACTGCGCTCTATGGATGTTCAATGTAACAGGAGTGGAGCCATTGCTCAGACTAAGTACAGCTCCGCTCGCTCTGTGGGGTGGCAACCCACACACACGGGAAACACCAGTCCCGCTCCCGCTCCCACCGCTATGCCCTAGCTACCCAGCTAACTAACATACCACGATGGGGTTACCTCGTGCTCCGCACTCCATCACTCCCCCTAATCCCATCGTCGGTTCCCATCGTCTAGCTATAGAAAAAGTAAAAAGCAAAAGAAACCTTTTGTAAAGAAAAACAAAAAAAACATCTCCCTCCTCGTAGACATCTATGTAGAAAGTGACAACATTCTGATAAACCGCTCATGCTTTCCTCGCTCCAGTGCCTTCGTAAGCCCATCTGCCACCATCTCGTCAGTTCTAATATAGGACAAGTCCACGTCTCCATCCCTAACGAGTTCCCGTAGCCAGAAATACTTCACACCCACATGTCGGGTTGAAGGCTTAAACTGCCCGCTCCTCAGGCTCGCGATGCATGCCTGATTATCATTAAACACAGAAACGATCCCCATTTCCTCCTTTCCATCACTCTCTTCTCCTTCTTGCTCTCCCCCGAGCCTTCCATATTCCCCATGCCTTCCATGCAGTTCGTCCTGTAGCTTCTGTAGCCATATTGCTTCCTCAACCGCGAGTGCCGTAGAGTTGAATTCCGCGTCCGTCGTTGACTTTGCCACAGTCTTTTGGCGTTGGGATTTCCAATGGATGATGGCTCCGTGTTGATCGAGCACGACGAATCCGCTTGTCGAACGCATTCCATCGACTTCTCCAGCGAAATCTGCGTCTGCGTAGACCACAATTGGGGCATTCCCGGCGGTTCCGCTTACTCCCCCAATGGCCCCATTGTCCTTTCCTCCCAGGCATAGACGTAGCCCGTGCGTTTGGCGTAGATATCGTAAAATCCGCTTCACGGCCGCCCAGTGTAGAGTCGAGGGGTTCGAGGAGAAGCGTCCGACTATCGCGCTTGCATATGCGATATCAGGCCTAGTCGTGATTGCCGCGTAGGTCAGGCATCCAACCGCTTCTTGGTAAAACTGCTTCTGTGCTGCCTCTTCATCGTCGAGTTTGTTGTGAAGTTTTTGCTTTGGATCCATAGGAGTCGGGCATCCCTTGCAGTCTTCCATCTGAAATCTGGTAAGAACATTCTCAAGGTAGGCGCCTTGACTTAGGTAGAGTTGCCTCTTCTCCCGATCCCTCTCGACGAGCATGCTGAGGAAAAATTTCACATTCCCCATATCCTTGATCTGGAACAGTTTTCCGATCGCCGACTTCATCCATGCAACTTCTGCCTTACTCCCGATGAGTAGCATGTCGTCCACCCATACGATGATAGTCGCTCCGGATTTCGTAGTGTAGATCCCAGCTTCATACCTGGAGCTCTCCATTCCAAGCTCACTTTCCAGATGTGATTCCAGTGTGTTGTACCAGTTACAACCGGCTTGCTTCAGCCCGTAGAGACTCCTCTTCAGCCGGACTACCACGTTCGCCTCAAGTGTCCCACTCTTGTCACCATTATATTCATCACGTAGGACCACCTTGCCATGGGTCGATACCGCGAGTTCCTTTGGTAACTGGAGGTATATCTCCTCCTCGATTCTGCTTTCCAGAAAAGCCGTAACAACATCCAGCTGTGCGATCTCCTTGTCTTCTGCAGCAGCCTTGGATAGTGCGAGTCGGATCGCCGCAAACGAAATCGTGGGGCTATACGTTTCTCCGAAATCAATGCCGGGTCGTTGGCGAAACCCGTGGGCAACAAGTCGAGCTTTGTAGCGTGCCACATGTCCGTCCTCCCCCAGCTTGGCTTGTAGAACCATTCGAGACGAGATAGTGCGTAGTCGGTATTCCTCCGTATCCTCAGCCCGCACCACAGACCATGTGTCGTGTACGTCGAGGGATTCGAGTTCCGAATTGATGGCACTAATCCACTCTTCTCTATCAGTACTGTTCATAGCCGCTGCGATAGTCCTTGGTCCATCAGTAACCATGAACGCATAGTCAAGCGTTCCACCGTGACCATTATCATCTCCCTCGTCCGTTCTCCCAGATCCTCCTCTTCCTTCCTCTCTCATTATGGCACTCTCCCCAACTCGTGTCTTCTCTAGTATCACTCGCCCTCCCACCCGACCTCTTTCAGCCACTATTTCCGTTCCGCCGGACTCGGAGTTCCTTCGTCTCCTCCTTCTCCGGTACTCACCCAACGTCCAGAAGGGGCCGAGATTGCTCTCCAATCGCCTCGTCAGTCGGTTTGGCTTATTCGGTGGTGGAGTCTGCGGTGCCTGCGCTGGCGCTGGTGGTGGTAGTGGTGGTAATATCTCCTGTCGTTCCGGACTCGCTGATCGGGAAACATCGACCGTTGACGATTGCGATTCGTCCGCAAAAGGAAGAAAAATCCGTTGATCATTGGGCTTGAAGTAGAAAGTATCCTCGTGGAAGACAACGTCGCGGGATAAAATCAGACGTTTGGTGGTGGGATTGTAAAGTCGGTACTGCTTTGTCGTAGGCGTATAACCAATAAACACTAACTTCTCTGCCCTTGGTCCCCATTTTTTATCCATCCTCTTTGCCGGATGTATGAAGGTATATGCAGTGCATCCCCACACTTTGAGGTGTTTAATGTTTGGTCTCGTCCCAAACCACAGCTCGTGCGGTGTAGCGTCCTTCTCGTGTGTCCCCTTGGTCAGGGAAAAATTTTTCAAGTAAACAGTTGCCAGGAGCGCTTCCGCCCAATATGTTTTGGGGGCTGCGGCATGTTGTAGAAGTGCGTTGGCTCTCCCCACTAGAACGCGGTTACTGTGCTCCGCTACTCCATCTTCTTGCGGGGTGTAGGGAATGGTGACTTGCCACTGAATTCCGCACCGTTCAAGTTCTCGTTGGAACTGTCCGCTGGAGTACTCTCCTCCTCCGTCCGTCCTAATCGCTTTTATTTTGTATCCCCCAGAGGCTCCGCTGAAAAGTTTTTCCACCATAGACTTGTAGTTCTGGAAATGTGTGGCGGCCTCACTTTTGTTCTTTAGGAAATAGACGGTGGTGTATCGCGTGAAATCGTCCACGAAAAGCATGAAGTATCGACATCCTCCAATGGATAGCTTCTGCATCGGTCCACAAAGATCGGAGTGGACGAGATCTAGCGGTGCTTTGGTCTTTGGGTTGGCTGGTTTAAACGGAAGACGCGTCATCTTCCCCACCAGGCAGGCTTCACAGCGGTTCTCAGTGTTATCCGCTTGCAGACAGGGCATTCCATCAACCGCTTGGGCATTGGTCATCTTCAACACTGCTGGTATGTGCAGATGTCCCAGCCTATGATGCCAGAGAGTCGTAGCGGCGGTGTTCTTCTGCGATAGTCGTAGCCCATAGTCCGTGTTCTCCTCCGGACCCCCTTGCACCAGTTTGTATAGTTTGTTGCATTTCCTCGCAACAGCAATCAACAGTCCATCCCTGTGGAATTCTGCGGCGTCGTTCGTGAAGGCTATTTTGATTCCTTTCTTCGTCAGTTGGCTAACAGACACGAGTCCAGATTCCGTCGCTCCCGGTACATGAAGCACTTCTAACAGAAACAGTCTCTGTCTTCCACCGCTTGGAGTCCAAACATGCGTCAATACCGTCCCGATTCCGGCCGCAGAGACTAACTCCCCTATAGCAGTCTTCATCTGACGTTGGTTCTTGGGTAGGGAAACGTAGGTGTCGTCGATGAAAGCATCACGATTTCCGGTCATGTGGTTCGTGCACCCGGAATCCACCACCCATTCGGTGTCGTTCATGACTTCTACTCCTCGGAGTACCCTTTCCACGGTGCATTCACGGTCTAAAGTATCCTTCCTGTCAGGCAAACTTTGTCGTGGGTTTTGCACCACTTGTTCTTCACTCAGCCACGCTTGTTCATTTGCCATCCCAGCATGGTACCCTCTTTCAGGTCTCGCTCTGCTGTCTGGTCTTCCTCTCGATCCACCGCCTGAACCACCGTCCCTTCTCCCCTGCCAGCACTCGGCTTTCTTGTGCCCGGTCTTGCCGCAACCGTGACACTTTCCTTCGAATCTGGTGGGTCCTTTTCCTCTTTCTCCAGTTCTGTTTGCTGCGGGGGTGGACTGGTTGTAGTTGGCGCGGGGTCTTTGGTTCTTCCTTCCGCCGTGTATAGACAGTGCTTGTCCTGGGGTTGCAGACTGATCCCTTCGTAGTTCCACTTCGTAAGCCGTAAGAAGTGACTTTAGTTTTATGTATCCATTCTGATCCGTCAGAGAGGGAAGCGCGCCCTTGGTGACCATTGTCCAAGTCTTCCACTCAGGCGTTTTTGGCAGTCCTTCAAAGATATGGAAGATCAGTTGCGCATGTGTCGGGGGTTGGTCGCATAACGCCAACTTGTCTCGTAGTTCTCTTATCCTGTTGAGATACTCGAGCACACTTCCGGCGTCCTCAAGCGTACATTCGTAGAGTTCTTTTTGTAGATGGTTCGAATCGTAGTTGATCGTCGTCTCGTAATTGGTATTAATATCCGCCCAGATCAGGGCCGGAGTCTTCCAAGCAGGACCGTAGTAGCTTACAGCGATGGCATCCGTCATAGCCAGACGGAGCGTCCCAATCGCACGTTGTATCCGCCGCCTTTGCGCGAGATACTTCTCCGTTTTCTTCTCATCCGTAGCAGACGCTGGCTTTTCCAGTATCTCTTCCTCTTCCATGGTGAGATCCCACAGGCCCTCGCGCTGGAGATAGTCAGTCATCCTCATCACCCACATCCTGTAATTGGACCCGTCGAGCTTGGGGAAACTCATCCCACTCGATGATGAACCGTCTTGTTCATTCATTTTCGTCCGTAGTAGATGTTCGTGGTGTAGCGCGTGCCGTTCCTAGAAGTGAAAATTTTTCCTGATAGTCAAAAAGGGTTTCTTCAGTGCGACGCATTCACCAATGCGCCGGGCTCATAACCTGATGGCAACCTTGAGAGTCTAATGCCCCTCGCCGGGCAGCTCACTCGTGCACAGGGAAAACCTTGATATAAGAAGAGATAGAAGTGATCGTTGTTGTGGTCGCAACTGCGCTCTATGGATGTTCAATGTAACAGGAGTGGAGCCATTGCTCAGACTAAGTACAGCTCCGCTCGCTCTGTGGGGTGGCAACCCACACACACGGGAAACACCAGTCCCGCTCCCGCTCCCACCGCTATGCCCTAGCTACCCAGCTAACTAACATACCACGATGGGGTTACCTCGTGCTCCGCACTCCATCAGTTTTCCGGGTTCCTGTAGGAAATGCGATATCATATGAGGAATGTGTCCGGTGAGAGGATATACGAACTAATAAATTGCCAAAAGAGAAAGGAGGTCAAATACAAAAAGCTGAAAATGGACACCACTTCCTTCTCACGGCACTCAAACAACTCGCGGCCTGTACTTTGTCATTTTCCTTAGTTCTACACAATCTACCACGTTTTTCCTATATATTCCTACCATCTTCCCCCCTGCTTGGGGTTCGTGACCTAATTCTCTCACCTCTAGTCCAATTGAAGCGCCTACAGTGTAGTGAATCACTTTACCAGCCTATCCTCCGGGCGGGGGACTGCGGTCCTCGGTGAACGGCGGAGAGAATGGGCCGCAGATTGAAGCTCCGTATTCTCAAAGTTTCTTGTCAGTGCATGCCGTGGACATCGCCTTCCTGTTTTCAACGGGCACACTCACCTTGGAACTGCAGCCCCACAGAAAGGTTGTTGGCACTTGACATGGTGTCTGGGTACTCCGGGCCAAGAATCTTCTCTCGCCCCTCCAGTCCACGCCGATTCATCCTCTCTGATTCTACATATTTTCTTTCCTTTTGAAACACTGTGGTTGGGGTTCTGGCGCTTGTTAGGGAGGGTATCTCATTGGTCTGGCTCCCCGACTCTTCTCGCACCCCCCCGGTGTAAACAGGTTTATCATCTCTGGGGGTGCCTCAAATTGAAATGCCCCGCCTGCCATACTTGCACCTGGGGAGATACGGGAGCACTCTATTGACTTCCGCACCTCCGAGTGACTGTGGATCCGGGTTACCTTTGAGGATAGTGGCTGTCGTGAGGATCCGGAAGTACCCCGGCCAGCCACCCGTGATTATGCTTGTGCCGCGGGGGCGGCCGTTGAAATGGGTATCGTGCGGGCGTTTCGCGTCGCCATTCGCATGGCAGGGGCGGAGGGCAGAGTCGAAGCCTGAGGAGAGGAGAAGGGTGGTGGGGGTTGAAGTGGATGGTTGATATCATTGACTAGCAACTTGTTAATTACTTGATCTAAGGAGGGAGAGTGGGAAGTATACCAAACTACCGCCAACCGCTATCCCCAGCCGCCAGCCTCTCCAACCGCAACCTCTCTGGAGCCTTACATGTCCAGCCCGTAATACTACCTTGACTCTGCCCCAGGTTGGGCTCAGATCTCACTGGCTCCTGCTCCCCGCCAACCTGCTCCGCCCTACCCCGCCCATGTTTTCATCACTACTCCCTGTACCCGGACCGTCCTACCTCACCCTCTCCCTATCGAGATCACCAGAGACCGCCTCGGGTATCAGGTAAATCCTGCAAACTGGGTCCGCAACCGCATAGGATACTCCTTCTGGCTCGCTAATGAGGCGTTTGGTCTCGTTCTCGCGAGTCCTATACATCGGACTCCAATTGGTATGGTGCCGTGCAGCTAAAAGAGACACCTGGCTCAATGCAACATGTAACGATCAACCCTATAGGTAATCAGTACTAAACCGTAAATCCTCTCTCTTTCACTATGTATTAACTTTGGTTTCAAATCATATCACAAACTAAAAACAGATTAATTTTGAATAAAATCAGGTATATTCTAATTTAATAAAAATAAGTGTAGTTTTACTCCAATACCCGGTGTATATCACGTCTGGTAGCACCCCAGTGTGACTTGTACTTTCTATGTACAAGATGTTTATATTCTGCAGAGGTATAAAAAATGTGACTACGATAAGTCTCTATTATTCTAATAGTTCTTGCATGATATTTCCAAATTAGCATTGGAGAAATAGAGTCCAATGCTAGAGGGACCAAGCACTGAAGGGAGTCAAAATTGTACTCACAATTTTGATGTCTGTACCATTTGGCAGCTCCCCAGAAATATTTGATGAAATTGATTTTGCAATAAAAGGCAGGATAGAAGATTACCTCATGGCCTGCCTTTTCAATTACCTCCTGCAGTTCTGACTTTTGAGCCTTGAGATCTGGCTGTCCTGTAAGTAAGGCCTGAGCACAGCATGTTCCACCTTAGAGACATTAAAAATTAAGCTTGGTTCCTTTTAAATTGCTGGATAGTACTGAACACTGGGCTTGGAAGTTTGCTTGATTGTTAGGCCACAGTTTACATTTAATAAGAACTAGTTTTAATTTCTTTGAGATTCTACTTAGAAACTTCATTAATTTCATGTAGCCTCCCTCTGCCTGCTACTCATCTACTACCCTAGTATCTCACATGATCTTCTTGTTTCGTCCTCCTCGCTTAAGGTTCATTTCTGCAACCTGCAAAGCATTATCTGGAAATTTGAGATGATTCTTTGAGTTATCCAAAGCAAAAAGAGCCTGACATCCCAGAAATTGGGCTTTGAATGCAGGAATTGTCTTTTTCATATCTTGTATGAGTAGCCTCTCTCCAGTCCACCATATATCTCCTCTACAAGATAGAATAACACAGGTTTCACCATCTGCCAACTGTCCAATTAGTGTTAAAATCTTTGAAACATATAGGACCTTGCCTCAACCCTTTTTTGGTAGTGCCTGATGGTCTTGATGAACCCAACAATGATGCATACTATCATTGGCATTGAAGGTACATTTATCCTATATAACCAAAATAAGAGGCTATTGTTCTCCTAATTCTAACTGTGGGTTTGACTCCATTTCAAGGCTTCTATTCCATCTCACCAATCAATCCTTGTATAACTCTAGATGAGGGAGAAAAACGTCATTATGATATCTCTTCATATCTTCTCTCTTATGACCATCAGTGTATGTATCTTTTCTGTACTCCTTCCACTTAAACTCAAGCTTTTACAGCCAGCATGATATTGTAGAGAATGATTTTGCCTTTTCCAGCTGTCATGTAACATTAGAGATAGATTGATTGCGAATATCCTGGTTATTTGTATGCCAGTACTCTGCAAGTACTCTGGCCAAACCACCTGCTGTCAATTCTGCAATATTATTTTAATATTAGTATATTACTTTTCTACTTGCTACTTAAACTTAAATATTCAAGTTAAAAAGAAACAAGACTTACTATCTCCAACTGAGTTGATAAAAGTCCGGACTGCAAGAATAGTCTCTGCATCTTCTAGTATGCTCAGAACTCTCCAGTGGTTGTCTTGCATTCAAGTTGGCTTTTTAATCTTTTGTTGTGGAATCCATGTAACCTCTTGTCTCATCATCCTACAAATATCATTTGAACTCCAGGCTCCACCAACTGCCACCCTTTTCACAAATACCTTACAGGTTTCTAATACTGGTACTACTCCAGTCAAGAGATAAGGTCCAGCTATAGCTGCTTTCTCTTGTTTGGCCTGCAGCTTCAGATAAAGATAAACTTGGTAATGGCATACATAATACAGTCCATGGACCTTAGACCTTTGTGCTTCTACTCTTATCCCTTTCATTTAATGTGTTTATAGCAGTCTGTAGAATTTGAAGTCAAATGGGAGATACAATTAGTTTTTGGCCTGGACAATGAGGCAATATCTTTATTGCTTATTTCATTTTATTTAACTGCTGTACAGGTACAACTGATGGACCTGGAGCTTCCATAATTGAACTTGAATCATAGTTTGTGATACTCTGGTACTGATTTTGAGACTCAACAGTAGTGTTGGCATTGTTCCAACTTGATGCAAGCTCCGCAGCTGGTAAACAGGCCCAATACTTTTGTACTCTTAAAGTACTGGCAGATACTTTGAAGTTCTTGTACTATCAGTATAACAAAATATGTAATATTGTAATAAAACTTTACACTCACCATTGCTGGTAGATAGGCCCATAGAAAATGAGGGGACAACTATAGAGGCTTGATTCTGATTTCTATCACATGAGATTGAGGCCTGTTTCAGTGTGTCTCTACAAGCATGGCGTCGAAGAATTGAATGGTTAACTTGTAGGACTACCGATCCAGAACTTCTGAGAGTCGATGGATTAGATAGACCAGTGTCAGAAGTTGAGAATAAATGTTACTCCATTTAGTCCTAGTGTGCAAGAAAATAGGAAAGAGTTTTTGATATAAGCAAGTGGAAAGTATGAGATAGTGTATGTAATAATATGATATGCATAAAAATTAATATATATTAATTTGTAATATGATTTGAAACCTAAGTTAATACATAGTGAAAGAGAGAGGATTTAGGGTTTAGTACTGATTACATATAGGGTTGAACATTACATGTTGCATTGAGCCAGATGTCACTTTTAGCTGCGTGGCAACATATACGGGGGGGTGGGCCTTGCATCATTGCAGTCTTGCCATGCCGAAAGATTTTTTTGTTCTTCCAACTCCATCAATGACTGTGACCAGTGTATCAAGTATCCTTGGCGGTGGTTGTTGCAGCGGTAGCTGGCGCCTCATCGATCAAGAATAACTAATCCCCTTGAAGGGCTTGGAAGCCCGGTACCCGCCCAGCACGCTCCTGGCGTATTAGTTACTACCGTCTGAAGATCTGCTGTCGACTTCATTCAACCAGTCTGGGAACCCTTCTGGGTCACTGATAACTAAATCTTCATGGAACTCCCTCTACGGCAGTTTTTTTGTGAATGAGTACCCGTTTGTTTGTTCCTTCTAAAGTCGCGGGCACTACGAGGACCATGGAGGTGCATTTCGCAGGGCCAGCTCTCGAGCCATACAACCCGTCTACTCAGGTGGCGAAGGGGCAAGATAGCTGCAGGTGCCGTATGCTGATGGTGCACGAGCAAGTAGCGCTCAAGGAGTTTATTTTTTACGTCTTGCATGGTGGGGTATAACATGTGATTTGAGAGCCAAAAGTCTACCGATGAGCCAGGGGTTGTAAATTTGGGATAAACATGATGGACAGTGGTATTAACATGACTCGAAAGCACAAGTCAAGGACAAAGTTACGCCGCGAAGGCACATTAACTTCAGGGCATTCCCTTCTTATCTTTTGACATATTGGTGCACTAGATCATATTGCAACAGAGGAGGGTTGATAGAAGACCATTAGAAAATTCAACCAGAATTTTATGACAATATTTAGGTAAAATATCCTTGACTCTAGATGTAACATCTTTGCAGAATTTCATTTGATCACATGTACCAGCCTATTGACAAAACTCGTCGGCACCCCTGATAATATGCAAGCAGCAATTACCCTATGACAATACAAGACGGAAGGCTGCTGAGTGCTCCATAGAGTATATTGCAGTATACATGCTAAAGAGAATTACCACATTTCTTGTGAACTCTGAAACTTCCTACAATACTTTAATCTTTCAAACTTAGTATCAATCAGTGGGTTCCAATCTGATGGGTCAAATTATCCCGCTCCTCCTACACAGTCTTTCTCATTATGATGTAGGTTGTAGGGTGGTAGGGTCTAGCAGTGTTCCAAACCGCCCAGTCCGTCCGTCTTGGAGGTAGGACCGGACGGACCGTCGGTGGTATGATAGAATTCCTGCAGAAGAAGAAACAGAACCTGAAGGAAGGATTGTGGGATAGGGCTGTGTTGGTGAACCCGGAGGTGGATTTCCTAGACTTTTTTTTTGAGTATCATACTGTTGTGAATTGCTCATTGCGTGGTTGCATCAACCAACAACCTCCTGTATCGGGGATACATTCTACAGGTTTCATATTGAGAATGGCGATATTATTTGCCGGGTATTTAGACAAGTTGGACTGTCAATTCCAGTGGATAGAACTTGTGATTCTGAATTAGATATCAAGAGGTTTTCTGGATTACAGATTGGAAATTGGCACGAGGATTTTGAGGCAGTTTACAAGGCAGCCACTATTTCTGAGGTTTACCATAATAATTCGAGTATTGAATTTGTAGCTAACTCGGAGGTTGAACCTCTGTAGTTGAATATTGTGCGCAGTCGCAATTGAAATAATCGACTCAGCAAAGCCAGTAATCTGAGGAATCCACATCAGAGCTGTCAGGGCCTAGGGAGAATGGTGGGCCTCTGACCTGAGAAACACACATCAGAGCTGCCAGCAAGGAAAACAGGAAGTGGGGAAAACATTGTTCCAAAGTCTTTCCAAGTAGGTTGAAGATCTAAGACATGCCATTTTCATCATTGTTGATCATGGGGCCAAAATGGTTAGATGGGGTCCAGACTAACTGGTTTCACCCTTAGTTGCAGATCGCGGAGATAGCGAATTCCAAGCGATTTTACGGTATCACACCTTCATCTCCTTTCAATATTGGGTTTATTGGTGACACATTCGCTATCCAAAGAGTATTGGAGCCACCCCAGGAAAAGGATCAGTGAATGCGAAGAGAAAAAAAGTAAGAAACCCCACAAAAGGGGTCTTCCGTCCCTTTATTTGACAACGACGGTTGCTAGAATATAAAAGACCTAGCTTATTGTAACAGGAACCAATCGAAAAAGAAAAAAAAAAGACCATAAGAAAACCCAGTTAAAGAAATGCCAACCCTCGTATCGCCGTTAGGATGTTTTTCCCCTTTGCATTTTTTTTAACCGCTCAAAGTTTGTCATAGTAGTTCTCAATGCCGGGAACCTGTTCACGAAAAAGTTAGCTTACACTCCTAATTTGAATGTTTTACAGGCAGCTGTTCTTACCTCGGGTTTGATACCCTTGCGTTTACGCATCCCCTGGACAATCTGACCCGGCTTGGTGGTGGCGTCAAGAGGCGAACCACCTGGAAGGACAGCCCAATGGTCAAATACTGACTGGGGGAAAGCTTGCCCACCGGTGTGCGAACGGAGATCGGCGGTGAAACCGAAGGACTCGTTGACAGGCAAATAGGCCTTGACGTGGAATAGAGGAGTACCGGGGCGCTGCTCCTCAGAGAAAACGTGACCTCTTCTTCGGGTCAGGACACCATAGATACCACCCATAGCCTGCTCAGGAACCTGGATCTCAACAAGGTAAATGGGCTCCAAAAGGCCAGGTTGAGCGAGCAGCGTAGCGGCGTACAAGACACGACGAGCAGTCGGGATGATCTGTCCACCGCCACGGTGAATAGAATCAGCGTGCAGAGTGACATCGAGCACGTTGAAACGGACACTTCGCATAGGCTCTTCGGCAATGGGACCCTCACGGGTAGCCCACTGAAACCCAGAAACGACGGAATCCTTGATTTCATTGAGGTACTGTACGGCCTTGGTCATGTCAACGAGCAAGTTGGCACCATTGGTGTCAGGACCGAAACACCAAATCTTACGGGCATCGGTGACATCCCATCCGTGCTCGTCAGCAAGAACTCTTGCACGGGCCTTAAAGTCGTCACGGGGGCCAATTTTCCCGGCCTCAATATCCTTAGCAACATCCTCGCCAAGTGGGGCTGCAGAGACGTAGAGACGGTTGTGTTTGTTGGGCGACTTTGACAAGGCCGTCATACTCGAAGTGTCGGCAACAGTCTCACGGTATGAGACGACAGGAGGAGAAATCTTCAATGGGATACCTGCATGATCTTCCTCTAGATCCTTCAAACAAATCTCCAAATGCAATTCGCCAGCACCGGCAACGATGTGCTCACCGGACTCCGAGATGAAAGTCAAGACACAAGGGTCAGACTTGGAGAGGCGCTTAAGTCCTTCAACCAGCTTGGGTAGATCGCTGGCGTTCTTGGCTTCGACGGCGACCTGGACAACAGGAGATACGGAGAACTTCATAACCTTCAGGTTGTGGGCGGTGTCAGAAGTGGTAAGGGTACCAGACTTGAGCAAGAACTGATCAACACCAACCAAGCCGACAATGTTACCGGCTGGGACGTCCTCAATAGGCTCGATATAGCCACCCATCATGAGAATTGTGCGTTGAATGGCCTTGATGTACAGGTCCTCCTTACGACCGGGGGTGTAGTTAGGGCCTTGAATGCGGACCTTAAGACCGGACTTGACAGTACCGGCGAAAACACGACCGAAGGCGTAGAAACGGCCCTTGTCGGAGGTCGGTACCATCTTAGAAACGTACAGCATGAGAGGAGCTTTAGGGTCACAATCCCGAATACCAATGCAGGCCTCATCGTCAGAAGGACCTTCATACAGAGTCTCAGCGCGATATTTCTGGGCGGTAACGGGAGAAGGCAAATGCATGACAATCATCTCCGTGAGAGCATCAGCGGCAGGCAAGAACTTTCTCATCACAACCTTGAGGAGAGCCTTTCCTTCGAGATCCTTCTCTTCGGACTTGAGGGTGATTTCGAGCTTCTCCAGTAGAACCGGGATCTCGTCCTTCTTGAAGTTCATGACAGCCGCGAAAATTTTGAAAATGGGGTCAAGGATAAACTGGTTGAAGGCACGTTCCAAAGGCTTGCCCTCGTACATCTCAGTCTTGGTCCATTTCTTGGTCTTAGCGTTGAAGAAGTTGTCACCCTGGATGCCAAATTAGCATTACGGAATAGTTTTAATGGGACAATGGTCGAACATACCCACAGACGCTCCATCATCTTGCCTTTGTCAACACCAAATTTCTTGGCATAACGCCCGGCGAACTGGCGGACAGTGAACGCCCAACCGTGGAGACCGGAACCGAAAGCAACAGTTCCCTTGTAAGGGTAAACCTGAACATCACCAAGGGCCTTGTCAAAGTATGTGGCGACAATGACGTTCACGGATTCTATTGTCCGGGAGAACGACTGGTACAAGTCTTCCTTTGATACCTGCAGCTCCAAAAGGGCACGATCGACCTTGTTGATAATGCAGACGGGTTTGATACGCTCGGAAAGAGCTTGACGCAATACCGTCTCCGTCTGCACACAAACACCTTCAACACAATCGACGACAACGAGGGCACCATCAGTGACACGGAGTGCAGCCGTAACTTCAGAAGAGAAATCGACGTGACCGGGGGAATCAATCAAGTTGATCAAAAAGTGGCTTCCCTCAGTTTTCTGGGTAATGTCCTTGCAGTCCTCTTCCGAGACCTCGGCATATAGAGAGATAGCAGTTGACTTAATGGTAATACCACGGTCCTGCTCGTCCTGACGAGTGTCCGTAAACAGCTTCTCGCCGGCCTTCGTGGCGGAAATAATGCCCGCCCGCTGGACGAGGGAGTCGGTCAGGGTAGATTTTCCGTGGTCCACTATATCATCATTAGATTCCACACACTTTTTCCTTTAACTTTAGGGAGCAATTTCGCACCGTGGGCAATGACGGACATGTTACGGACGTTTGTAACATGGTCCATCAACTCACGGATCTAGCGAGTGGAAGTTAGCATTCTGTGCATTGATCCCTGATAACGCTGATTCTGAATTAGGATGAGTTGACATACCTGTTCGACGGTGAAGCTGAAAAAAAAAAAGTCACAGAATACCGTATTAGTCAAAAATGATCACGTCCCATTGGGAGCCGGATGCCAAAGGAAACTTACTTGACCATTTTGTCAGTTTTTTTAGAAAGGCGAGTAACAAACTTTTGTGTAGGGAGTTAAGAAAAGCTCTCGCAAGGGAAGACTTGTAGTGTGAGGGGTCAGACTTGTTTTAAATGAGTGGTGGGGCGGTTGTGATTGGCTATGATATAGTGTCTAAAAATTGGTAGGGCGGTCTTGGCATCCTGACAAATCCACACTTCCTAACTTCTCTCGTCTCAATCAAGAGCCCTCGCACGAAGAGTGACTGCTGTTTTGGAGCCCTTTTTTTACAAGTATCGTACGGGTTGATACATATCATCTCATACCAGTAGGGGTATTCAAAGTTGAAAAACTTGAAAAAAAGTAGCTTACTTTGCTGTTTCATGTAAGCTTGGCAGACACAAAAACAGTTACTTTACTCTTATTTTACTTTACCATACCATACTTTTTTTTTGGTTAGATACAGAGGTCTGGAGGTCCGTATCTACTCCAAAATCTGTATCAACTGAGCTCTACCAGAACTTCAATATGATACATGATCTGAAAAAAAAATTTAAAAAAATCAGAGGAAAATCTTAAAATATTATCGCACACCTTAAAAATAACTATCTGCTTTCCCCAACAAAAATCTCTTCACTTGGGCATTTTGTTAACAAATACTGAAAATTTTCAGTATCAGTAAAATCTGTGAAAACTTCTACCCTCTACCTTCGGTTACCTTGGGGCATTCAAATATGCTACATGAAACATATGGATATGATTGGCTAACACTGTAAAGTAACCTAATGCACCTTCTAGTAGTTACTCGTTACTGAAAAATCATCTTTTCAACTTTGAATACCCCTAGTACTGAACCGATGGGCTATATTTTTTCATACTTTACATCAGGGGAGGTGAGTCACCTAAACGATAAAACCAGGTCGGATCATTCCACTCGAACCAAGCTCGCTTTAGACAAGCCGAGCAGATGAGAGTGAAAATTGCTGGGGGGAAGGGAACTTGTTCTGTATTTGTGCCATGGCGGCACCAGATCCGAGGGGCAACATACCGAGAGCGCAAAATCCTAGGAACGAAGTATACAAAAAGGCCACTGATGACTTTGGCCCTGGTTTCTCAAGATCATGGTACTACCATACACTATTGTACCGGTAGGAGTGCGGCGTACTCACACCACATATCAGTCAAAAAAAGAGGCCAAAGCTAATCAGCTAACATAGACAATTACACACCGGTATTACTCTTTAAGTAGCGTTGAGAAAGGTGAGTGAATATCGCGGAGTTCTTTTGGGGCTTATTCCGTGCATCCTAAGACAGCAATTCTTGCTATCACCTTACTCATCTCTACCTCCCTCCCATTCGACATTCCACATGCAGGTGAGTGGGTACCCACTCATAGTGTGCAAGGGTAGCTGGCGATAACAGGTTTGCAGTGCACTGAGCCAATAGACATGGCGTGGATGAGGTTAACCCAAAGAAAGGACTACCCGTGCCAAGGTTAACAATTAGCAAAGCCAACAGAAGTCCATGGTTCCTACTAAAATAATTTTCTCTTTATTCTCGCTATCATGGAACCTTTCTGTAATTCAGGGTTACTGGTACGAAACCCTTTGCCATTCAAGATCGACGATCGGGGCGACTAAGCGCATACGGCCCTGATGCAGGATATATCATAGTCCGTCTTTTTTCAAGTCTATGGACGGACTAGGGCAAATGGAGGTAGGACCGAACGCCCTACCGGGACCTGTAGAGATTTTCTGTTACATCTCTTTCGCTGGTATACTCAGAAACTTCAAATTCATGATTTCATCTCGCACATTTTTCCTGATCACCGTCAGTACCTCAAGAGCCGGAGTAAGTGTCTTGGGTTTCCTGGTAATCCCTCTAGAAAACCCAAGGTATTGTGCTGTGTATCAAGTTCCATTGTATCTGTTCTTTGGCTTTGTTGGGATATCACCACCGTGAAAACAATTAAAGATAAAGTCTTAAACGATCATTTGAAAGAGAAAATAAGGCTCACAGTAGTAGAATGATTGCTTCAGTCTTATCTTAATACTCTGAGCACCCGATCATCTATTTAACCTTTTTTTTATTGCAGACACATCATTTACTGTGTCGGTTACAAAGAATCACCATATATAGTGCAAATGACTTAAAAGTGGGACCTCAAAACAGGCCAAATCTGAGCTTTAATAAGTAGACAATAACAACAAATTTTAAGGAAAAAAACCCCAGGAGATAATCTCACTTCCAGCAGAATAGTTCTTGGGGTTTTTTTTATATAATTAAGTGTTTCAAGCTTGCGGTATTAATGATTAAAAAGTGAAAATTTTGGTGAGAGTGAAACAAGTGATAAAATGTACATAGGAGTGTGCTGGGGTGTAGACCGGGTGAGCCCTCAGCGAGGCGGC
>LN891080.1:78622-92876 GCA_900010015.1 Tuber aestivum
GTACGATGAATCAGAGACGATGCATCGGCGTGCACTGGAGCGGTACGAGAGGATTCTTGGACCAGACCACCCACTCACCCTAGCTAGTGCTGACAACCTGGCTAGTGTCTTGCTGGCACAAGAAAAGCATAACCAATAGGAGAGAATGCATCCGTGTGGACTAGCCGGGAGTGAGAGGATTCTTGGACCAGACCACCCTAGCACCCTAACAAATGTCAACAGCCTCGATACGGCGGCGCAACACGAAGGAGAGCGTGGTGATTCACGGGCTATCTTCTTCAACCGGGGTGGAAGACTATATATGGGGATTTACGGGGAAACGACGGTAGACCGGGAGGGCCGGCAAGAACGGCGAACTAGTTGCCGCGACAGGCGAGCCGAGGTGTAGCCCGGAGGGAGTATGGGGCATTTTTACCTTCACGCACTTTTTCTTCGCTTGCTTCCTTTCCCTTTTCTGGATATCTTAGTTCATTTTTAGAAAAGAATGCCGCACGCCTTCTCATCTGATAAGCTCCTTGCAGCTCCTCCTATACCTGTCAGAATCACAATGAGTCACTCGTTTGCTGTTCCTATGCCGGTTGTTGGAAATTTGTGGTTGATCGAACTGTGATCCCAATGATTGCTACGAGGGTATTACGGAATCGGAGGAGGGCAGTCAGAAAAGAGGGAGAATCGAATTGAGCTTACTGGCTAAGAGGTAAGAGAAAGGAGAGAAAACTAAGAAAAGGGAATGGTGTGAATTGAAGAGAAGTTGATGAAGGATGCCGAGTGATTTTCGTGAAAGTTCTAAGAGGAAGAACGGAAACAAAAGAAGGGAAAGGCACCATGGGGCGCAGACTTGGGTGCCAGGTACCAGAGGTACATGTAGAGTCGCGTATATCTGTGAATTTTCACAACGCTTGTATGTATTCATTCTCATATATTCAACACTAGTTGTGAGTGCCAAAACACAATCCGGGTTGGCCACCAGCCTTCCATCCCCCCCCGCGCGCTGGCAACTATCCTGGTGGCTTTCCCGGGGGCTTTCCCTGTGACTTTTCGGGTGCCTTGTACCACCTTACGCTGTGGCAGGGTCACAGAACCTACAGTACCTCTGTATCCCCTAATGCATTATCCTCCGGACGGTCTATGATTCACATTCGGCCCGCTGCCTCCCTGGCGGCCGCACGGCCCTATCACAGGTACTGCCGACCACCCCAACACCCTATCCTCTACTGGCTTGTTTGTTACAATCACAGATTTAACTTACGCTGCAAGAATTTGGAGGTTATTCCATTTATTTCCTTTGTTTGAAAGGTGAATATTCACGACCTATTCATCCCGGCGGATATGGAGGAGCTGATTACCTTGTTGGAAGAATATGGAAAAGAGGTTAGAAGTCCGGAAGGGGAGGCAGTAGGGAGAAGAGAAGGAGCACCGGGAAGACAAGGGAAGTAGCGAGGAGGAAAGAAGAGCGAAGTGAAGGGAAGAAAAAGGAGCAGCAACGGATGAGATTGGGATACCATTCTCCGATACAAGAGACTCCGATTTGCAAAGTCCACAAACTGTGAGAAATAACAAAAATGGAGAGGGGTGTTAGGATGTTCTTAGATCCTATAATGACATAATCCTGTTAACTGGTAACAACCCGGCTATATTGTGCTAGGAGTAAGTCAATTATGATTGTTCTGCAATTATCACCCAGAACACACTAGATGGAAATGGGAAAGCTTCAGGTTCGGTCCATCCTACCATACATACTACCGCCGGCAATCTCACCCACGTATCTGACAGCTGGGGAGAGCGTGATGAAATTAAGAAGATTAGCCAGTTCGCACCGGAATGGGGTACCAAGGTACCCTACCGGGGGCACACAGAAGTTTATGGCACCCGCAGGCTTCCGGTGTGCCTACTAAGTTAGTTTGAAACAAAACAGAGGTAATATTCTCCAGCCGGAAACACCTTGAGCGTGCCCCCAACCGATTCTATAAAAGTCTGGGAGAACATCTCACTATCCTAGAATATATTATGATGCTGACAGTGCGACACTAGAAGAGATCGCGGCCCGAAAGGAGTAATTAAGGTGGGGGAGGACGAGGTCATCGATGGGTCAAGGGGTTGTGCATTATTGACCTAACTGATTTGGTGCCGTTGGTCTAGTATCATACCAGAGTGAGGATTAGAAGAGCTTAAGCGAAGTTTTGTTGGGTAAATAATGGGGTATGTAACTATTTTTGAACGGGCACTGAAATACCAAGCAGGGGGTTGGCAATTGGCCAGTGATTTCATGGGTCCTGGTGCGAATGACCATTATTTGTATGCACCTTCATCAACGGGTCAGGGCAGTGACAGGAGGTGGATGAAAAGGAATGGGATGGCGGTGGAATCCAATATGTATAGGTGCAAAAGCTGATAATCATAATCCAGCAAACTGAATGGGATCTAGCGCCACTTGTATCACGAGTTCTAGGCATTATTTAAATGGCTCTATCAATCGCTTTGGCCAGACTGTCAGTTTTCCCGCTATGCTGAGCGCCCCCCCTCCACAGTGGAATACATAATTAAAATATTATAAACATGAAAAGGATTTGGTTCACGCCCGCCGGGGAAGTAGGGTGGATCTACCAGTGGGGGGGGGCATGTATGCCTGATGATAGGGATAACTGTCCTGACTATTTGTCTCCTGCTACTACGTCCTGAAAGCCTTCAGAACAGTCCCGGGTTAGCCGCCTTTCTGCCGCCCTTACTCTGGTATGGATGTGGGTGAGCCGACAGCCAGAGATTAGAGGTATCATATCCACGCTTCTTGCTTCCTTGATCCAAAGGCATGACAAAATTGATTCTTTCATTTCCAACAAGGGGAGCAAGTTCAGGGTTCCGGAATCCCAGACTATCCGGCTTTCCACGCCCACACCCGGGCGCCAGTCATGTCTCTTGTTTCAATTTTTCTTCCCTCTGTTGTATCATCTTGCAGTATAAGCGGTATGGTATTGCGACCGTTTAGAGAAAAGAGACGCAGGTAAGAGTTGGGTTATCCGGACAGGTCCAGTAGTTAGGGGGGGGTCCCCGGTTTGTACGATACTTGATGATATGACAGAACTTAATTTTCCTCGTAGCCCGGTAGGCGCCATTTGTGAACACGGCCACTGTTTCTTCACACTGCCAAATCTCGGCTTTCTTGCTTAGATACCGCGCTGTCATTGCCGAGCCAAAGCTGGGCACTTACTCACAGTAGCCATCCATGGGCCAGCACCTGCGCAGAATAAGCAGCATAATTAAGAATTGTGGACTATAGTAGTTTCCAGGATTTGGTTTCTCTCTCTGAGTGAGTATCCGCGATTAAATTAACAAAGAAAAGTTGGCAAAGGTAATGCGGCTTCATGCGGTAGCTGGTTGCACTAGTGCTACGGGCACCGGTATAGCATCGCGTTAACGCCTGCTGCCCTCTATCCATACTGTAAACTCGTTAAATCCACCATCGGAGATCTCAACCAAATCACTATCTAAACCACAATGGGCTTAGCTGAGTAGGTTAGCGAAATTAGGAATATCTATTAATGAGATCTAGATGACTTACACTCCTCCAGCTATGCCCCGTCTGGAAACACCATCCCTAGTCGGGGTGTTTTGTCTCTGATCTGGCAGGGATCCTGAACGATGGGCGATGGTGGATTTAACGAGTTTATGGTAATTTTCTTCCGTGGTCACCTGACACCTGTGGCTCAAATCACGTGTACGAGTACACCAGATATGAGGCTCCGCTTCGGTGGATACCCGTTGTTAACCGAACCCCCCTGTTCAACCCCCTCTCGCGCCAACAAAAACAAAGAGAACTTGAGCACCACCTCCTCCACCGGAACCACGATAAGCATACCTTCAATTATCCTCGCGCTCACAATCCAAATCGAAAGATGGAGCTCGAAAGTTAGCCCTTCAAAACCCACCTCCCGGTCCTCGCGGAGCCTGCGCCTTCAGAAAGAAAAAATCAATGGGTACTCATTCAGAAGAAAGATGACACAGGATGGTTCTGCTTGGGTTTAATTTCCGTGATGCAGAAGGATTTGCAGATCTAGTGAACAAAGTTGATGGTTAACCTTCTAACGCTAACGATAAAAGAACAGGGGCCGCGCTGGTCAGCAACGGTAAGGAGAATGCGGGTGGGGACATGCAAGCGATTCAACATGAGGGGTTCTTTGTCGGTGAAGGGTCCTCCGGTGTCGCTGCAATTACCGTGAGCGATATTCGAGGCACTGGTCATGGCTCTTTAGAAGAGCGAGAAGAAAGAGGTGGGCAACATCTTTCCCCATCAAAACTCCAATGATGAAATGTTCCCCGTTTCATTTGCCTATCGAGGCTTGGCGGGTAAGCTTTGCAACACCGAGATCGAAGACCTCGCTGGTGGGAAGTGGTATACGGCACGTTGGTGACTCAGATAAGGAGAGGGCGAGGTTGGATGCTGCGGCTGCGGTTAGTGATTAAGTCATAGGCAGGGTGGAGGTAGAAGAGGAAGTTGGGAATTAGGAGGCGGTAATATTTGCACCTAGTCTTGGGGAGGTCCTATGGAGTACTACAAACTGGGCACGTCAGGTTCTGGGGAGGCTGCGGCCGGAGAGGTTGATGGTACTAGAGAGGTTGGTGGATGGGGATAAGGATTGGGGATGGTTCGATATACCTCCCACTCTGCCTCTATTGAGCATTAAGCTGTTAACAAGTCGCTAGCGATATCAACCCCTCACTTCGACCCCCATCACCCACCCCTCCTTTCCTTGGGCCCCGTCTCAATCCTCCGCCTACACCACATAAACAGCACCAAAAAAACACCCGCCCCTTCCCTACACCGGCACAATACCCATCTCAACGGCTCTCCTCCGCCCCTCCGGCACAAGCATAATTACCGGCGGCAGGCAGAAATACCTCCACGTCATCTCGATAACCACTAGCCCAGGAGGTAACCCGGATATGCAGTCACAGAGGGGTAGAGAGGTCAACGGAGACCTTCCGTATCTCCCTGGACGGAAGTGAAGCAGGCGAGGTGCCTAAATTTGGGGTGCTCTCATAAAAGCCAGTTGCACGCTGGCAGGACAGAAGTGGACACGCAGCCGGTGGCCCCCGAGAACCGCGGCACCAGAAGGGCCGCCGCAGGCAGCCAGAGCGGGATCCTAAATATATCCGATCACGCTAGGAGCTTCGGTGGTGGTAGGCATTTCCTCACCGGTGGAACCAAGGAAAATCCAATGCAGCAAGAGTACTGTACTCAAGCGGCTAGTCACGGCCACCAAGGTTACCGGGTTCTCGCCCTGCTGCAAGGTCCTCGCTATGGCTAGTATGGGAAGAAGAGCGCTTGGAGGATGGGTTTATTTACGCCCCCCCCCCGCTTTACATTGCCGGCTCTAATAAATCAATGACACTTGCTTGTTTGTACTCCAGCAGTGTTATTACCCAGTTGTGTTGATTACCGGAATTAACCCACATCGCTGATTCTCCTGGAAAGGGCCACGGCGATAAGAAGGACGGGGAAGGGAGCCAGAATTGTAGCTAGCGGGAATAAAGCTGTGAAGGCTAGGCTTTTTTAAGATATGGTCCTTGACGGAACAAAATATATGGTTATAGATTATGTAGAAATATAGTACTTGTACTATAACGAAGAATAGCAACAATCCACAGGAATTGTAGCCCCTTCATTCGCTAGCCCTTTGGGCACACAATACTCGCAATCATCACCTTGATCCTCCGCTTTCCCGTGTGCTCCTCTACATCGCTGAATTAGCCACGATAAATTAGCATGAAATGGGAGGGTGCGAGAAGAATCTTGGACCTTACTACAGTATCCTAATTAAGTGCCAACATCCTGGCTACGGTGCTGTGACTCCAAGGAGAGTATGATAATTCGGGGACGCCGAAGGGACAGCACGGTGTAACAGGCAGTGTGGCTGGATGGCAGGTGGCGGGAGTGGACTATCATACTAGTTTTTACCAGGAGGTGAGACTGTGGGAACAATGGCAACCCCTACGGGAGCAGCAAGAGTAACAAACCAGAAGTCCCAAGTGGCGGGCACACAGTTGAAGTGTAGTACGGAGGAAGTGTTGGACATTCTTTAACTTCCTTCCGTGTTTTATTTTCAATTGTTTCTCTTTTTGCTTTTTTTCTTCTTCTATTTCTCACCCGATTTGTTGGTTCATGTTTGGTGCAAAATCATGTCGTATCATACCTGTACTGTACTCCTTCTCATCCGTTAAGTTCTGTGCAGTCACTCCTTTTACCGCTCTGATTTGTCAGAAGTTACCCGTTGTTAACTTTAAAGTTACCGTTTGATTAGGTTTTTCATAACATAAATGCCTCAACATAATCCTGGTTATTCACCCGCCTTCCACACCCTCCTACCGGCACTGTGCGACCCTATATTCCAAGACATTAAAACACCCCGCATGTAGGACACCAGTCGCCCTCTGCCCTTTACCCAATGGCTTGACGGCATATCCTCCCTAGGACCGGGTGGGCCATGGTTCGCGACTTGCACGGCTCCTGCCCGCGAGAGTGGCGCACTATCCTATCAAGGATACCGCAGACCACCCCAAAACCCCTAGCATGTGTCAATAACCCAGCTATGCTGCCATGCCACCGGGGGCAGCGCGGTGGGTTAGAGGTATTGAGATGTTATCTGGTGTACTGCGAAACATCGGTGCTCGCTGGTTTGTCACAGTCGCGCGGGTTGGGCACATGCCTGGGGAAGTCAGTTCAACTCAGTTGTCATTTTTCCCATCGCTCTTGTTTACGGGATCAAAGATGCAGGATCTGTTTGCCGGCGAATATGTAGCTTCTCATTGATCTTGTTGAAAGGATATGGAAAAGGGGTTGGGAGTGCGGAAGTGTGGGTAGGGGGGAAGGGGGAAGAAGTATTGAGTAGGAATGGGGAGTGCCAGGGAGGAGAGGAGAGTGAAGCAAAAGGAACAGAAGCGAACGGGGAGAAGGGAGTAGAAGGGGTGATGCAAACATATGGAATGCGGGAGATTGTCTGACTTGTTTACATAAGATTTTCTGTCTGTCCGTAGGCAAAGTGAGCAGAAAAGGTTCGGTAACGGATGGGAAATCGGGATACTTTCTGTGACACGAGGGGTACTGTATATACACCGGGTTGACGGTTGCCCTATACGATTACATTACCCCAATGAAACACAGGAAGAGGCAAGAGCTTCTGGTGCGCAAACCCCACGAACAGTGCGAAATGCCGAAAGCGGGGAGGGGCATTGGAAGGTTCCCAGACCGTACAACAACACAAACCTATCGACTGATAACAAGTTGGCTATGTTAGTGAATCCGAAGCAATCACCCAGCACGCAACAGAGGGCAATGGGGGAACGATGGACCGAAGCCACCCTACCGTACACATTACCCTCGGCAATGCTGCGCCCGCCCCGACGGCTGGGGAGCAAGAAGGTGCCCGGCCGCGGGCCTGCTGAATTTCATGGAGCTCTAAGGCTTCCAGCCCGTCTACCAAGTTTGTTAGCAGAAACACAGGTAACATGGGTAAGCCGGAAACCCTTTGACCGGGCTCGTAAGGGGCTCCATAAAACTCTGAGAGAACAAAAACTCACTGCTTTGGAATGCGCCAGGGGGCCGCCAGCGTTACGAGGGAAGTGATCCCAGGCCGAAGGGAGCAGTCGGGTGGGGGAGGAACAGCCAAAGCTTTGGGCATGATTGATCCGACGGATTTTCCGTTGATCACTCGGTGGAAAAAGAAAGATCAGCAGAGTTTAAGGAAGCACGAATTGAAAGAGCAATGGGGTATAGGATCATTGCTGAAAGAGCATCAGATGCCAAGCAGGGATTTGGGAAAATGGTAGCGATAGGATGACGTCCAGTGAGAGCGGCCGCTGTTTGTACTAGTACAGTACTAGTACAGCACGCACTCGAGTACTGAATACAGTACCGTATCCCACCGTATCCACGAGGATACCGCAGAATTCCATAAATAAGGCGTGCGCCTTATTCAACATTTGTGGTGGGAGGAAGGGTAGCTAAGGTTTAGGGTTACCTACAGAACCAATAATCTGTAGTGTAGACGTCATAAGTAAGTATAGTGAGAAAAAGGTAAAGATCATGAGAAGCAGGAGAGTATCATGAAGACAGTTTCTGCTTCCTGGAAAGACAAGAACTTTTTTTCCCCCATAATTCTATCGCAATGTCATTTCCAAGTTCACAATCATCATTTCAAGGGGCTCGGTTACCTCGCCAAGGTCCGGCTCCCATCCCTGTTGGTGCACGAACACAGCAGCTACTTCCTTGGATCCCTCAGGCTACTTTGAATCCGGGACCAGCTGAGAGACCAGTTTTAGCGGAAAAGCAGTCAGTTAATCCTCTGATCGAGATTGTAAACCCAGCGCCGAACCGTGAAAGTAGGAAAAGATATGGCAGTATGGTTGAAGGAGAAGTAAAGAAGCGAAGAACAACAACCCGGGAAGAGAGGTTGGAGGCTTTGACATTTCTAGAAAATGGTCGAGAATGGCATAAAGATTTAGACGGTATTTATTCATGGTCAGGCAATTGGTCATGTCTTTTCATAACTAATACGCTTAATTGTTATCAGGCAATATGATTATTCAACACATATCAGTTCGCCGAGCAGCTACGATTTTGGACTACAACGAGAGCCGGTTACGGAAGTGGAAGGCTGAAGAGAAGAAAATTCTTGATGCAAAAGAAAGCACACGCAGTATCGGTATGTTTGTAAATGTTACTCAATTAAGAGAGTATTAAAAATAATAAATAATAATAGGAAGTGGCCCAACACCCTCATGGCCAAAGATGGAGCTGCGGCTTGCTGCATTGTGGCAAGAGGAAGCAAGCAATGGCTCCGAGATTACTCGAAAGTGGTTTGAATGGCATACACTACAAATCTTCGAAGAGGAGTATCCAGAGGAGGTTACCATTGCAAAAGGAAAGAAAATATACTCCTGTCAGCTCTCAAATGGCTGGTTTTGAGGTTCTAAGGAGAGATATAAAATTTCCTATCGAGCTCCAACATCTCAGGCACAACATACCCCAATTGAGTATGAGCAAACTGCTTCTCAATTTTTAGGCTTCATGTCACAAACTGTGACTAAGCAAGGCAGATTTCACATAGCTCGGAATTCCAAGCTATAGGTATGTGGGGATTTCACATGACGCACATTAGTGCGCCATAGGTTATTATGTTTACCTGTTCGTGACTCACACTTGTGAATCACACGATGTTATGATTTTCGCACATGACTCAGATTATGAGTCATGGGTTTCACTCAGGTGACGCAAGTTGCGCACCTGACTTGGTTATTATGTTTTGATTGGTTAGGTATGTTGCGCAGCAACTCATAGGAGTCAGCTGAGGGATTTCGCATGACTCATAGTTATGAGTCACAAGGTTCGCATGACACATAAGTATGAGTCACGCTAGGTGAAGAGCTACTACATCAAGGGTCACTAGGACCCCTAGTATTAGCTCTTCACACGTTCTTCTTGTTTATTTCCTACATATAAGTTATGAATAAAACCTACTTTTACGCTCTTTAAGATTTATCTTACGGAACCCAAGAATTGTCTTTGCTCCCACGAGAGAAAACTATTTCTCCTCCCACGCCAAGTAATTAAGTCCTAGGCGAGGACTTAAGAAGATAAGAGGAATAGGCGCGATAAGATAGAAGTCATAAGGACTTAGCTATCAATATCGCGTAGGCAAAGGCCTGAGAAATATCTCCTCGCTACCAGTTAAGAACCGTTACCTGTCGCACCCCACCCAGGTAGGATTCTTAACATTAGAACGTGTCTCAAAACGCGACACTTAACGATTACACAACGGATCCATTCAACAGAGATCACGAGGGAGACATTGACGTCCAAGACGACAGTCTAGGATTAGGAGGATTGGAAGGAGGATTAAGCGAAGCAAGTCGACAATCAGCAAGAACGACTAGTCCGGTGACACCTGAACGAACTACCCCTCCGAACAAAGAAGACCCACCTGAGACACCCAGACCTGAGAGAATGTCAGGACCAGCACCACCCCCAGGTCCGCCTCCGGCAGGACCAGCACCTCCTCAGATGATTCCATGGGATGAAGTGGAACAAATGATACGAGAAGCTATAAGAGGAGCCGGGCAACAACCCAAAGTTAAGACCCCACCACGATACGATGGAGAAAGAAGCAAACTGCGAGGATTCATAGTCCAACTCTTGACCTACTTCGATGCCGTCGGATGGACACTGGGCCATGACCAAGACAAAATACGATACACCCTTACACTACTAGAGGGACAGGCACTAAAATGGATAACCCCCATCGTGGTTAGCAACGGTGCACCCTGGAAGGACTGGGCCAGCTTCAAAGAAATATTCGAAGCCCAATTCACAGACCTAGAATTGAGCCAATCGTCAAGGAACAAATTGGAAGATATTCACCAAGGGACGAAAAATGTCACAGATTATTGGTACGAGTTCCGACTACTCCAGTACGACGCGGCTTGCGACAAGGCCTCGGCTATGAGGTGGTTCATGAAAGGCTTGAGAAAGACCTATCAAGATGCATGGAGATTTAGTGAAGAAAGATTTATTACAACCGAAGCAATGGCCCACTGGGCCATCCGGAAAGAAATCCAGTTCGGACAACTAGACTGGATTTAAAAGAGCCAGTCCAATACAAGCCAAGGCAACAATACGAACACAAGAAACCAAGGTGCACCCAGGAACCAGAATGGAACCTATCGAACCACCACCTAAGGAGGAGATGCCATGGACCTGGATGCAACTAGAAGAAGACGCTCACTCAACCTTTCGAGAGATGAGTACCTTCGACGACGAAACAACAATCTATGTCTAAGAGGTGGCATAAAAGGAGATATGATCAAGGATTGCAGACGACCAACCAATCCAACTCCAGATCAAGGAAGGAATCAGCAGAACACGAGGACAAACCCTAGGTTTCAACCAGGCAGTAACCTAAGGGAAATCGAAATCGAAGAAGAGTATGAAACGGTGGCAAAAGACGAAGGTCCCCACCAATAGATTGTCTGAGGGACCCTCCGAAAGAAAAACCCATCGCAACGACCAACTACTACACTCTTTTAAGCGCAAATACGGGAGAAAACGACCATGATCATATCATGATCAAAACAAAGATATATAACGACAAAAAACAAGAAACCACACTACACGCAATGAGCGACTCGGGAGCCTCGGAGGACTTCATAGACGAAGAAGTCTGCAAGAGACATCAGTTAAGAACCAAGAAAGCAAAAAACGTAAGACAGATTTACCTCGCCGATGGAAAACCCAGCGCCATGGGACCAATAACCCATACCGCGCAAGTACCTATAGAAATTAGAAACCATAGGGAAGAGGCTACCTTCCAAGTGGCAAATCTATAACACCATGAGATAATTCTCGGAATGCCATGCTTAAGACAACATAATCCCAGCCTAAATTGGGAACAAGGAAAAATTACGCTTACCAGCGAACGATGTACGACATGGTGTCTCAATAGTTCGCCGGTAATATATGCTACTCCAGAAGAAGAAGCAAATCAAAGGAACCTAGACGCAAAATACATTTAGATTCAAACAAAGAATCAAAGGATCAAAGTTCAAAGATTAAGCCATGAGGCTAAGGTACCCACAACAGGATCGGAAAAGGCAGCCGGACATGAGTTGTATGCCAATGAAGAAGTCACGATACTTGGCAGAGGACAGGTCATCATTCCTACGGGAGTAGCCATAGAGCTACCTCAAGGCACCTATAGGCGCATAGCACCACACAGTGGTCTTGCAGTCAAACATCGACTCACTACCAATGCAGGAGTAATTGACGCCGACTACACAGGTGAATTGAAAGCTGTTATGGTCAACCAGGGAGACCAGGACCATAAGGTGGAAAAAGGCGACAAGATTGCACAGCTGATCATGGAAAAGATCAACGAACAAGAATTCCAAGAGGTGACGAGCCTAGGAGAAACCACCAGAGGAGCCAAAGGGTTCGGAAGCACGGACAACCAAGGTCCAAGCAACAAGAAACAACCAAAGGTCGAAATCAATCGGATATCGGCACAAGCGTTCAACAAGTTCTACCGCAGAGGAGAAACGGCAGGAATCCTTAAGTGGGACATCCAAGAAGAAGGAATAAGTCTGGCCAAAATCAACATCAGCACAGAGCTAGCCATAAGGAATCAAACTCAAGCTAAAGAAGAAAGATTGGATCAAATGATACCAAAAGAATATCACCAACACCTGGACTTATTCCAAGAAAAAGAATGGACCAAGCTACCCCCTCACAGACTCGAGGTGGACCTCGCAATCGACCTGGAAGGAAGCACTACGGACTTACCTAAGAAAAGGATATACCCACTAGGAGAGACCAAACTCGAAGAACTCAGGAAATACATTCAGCAAAATCTGGAAACAGGATGGATCAAACAATCCTATGCCAATGGAGGATCACCCATCCTATTCATCAAGAAAAAGGATGTGAAGCTAAGGTTATGCATCGACTACCGAGCACGCAACAGCATAACCAAAAAGGATAGATACCCCCTACCTCTCATGGGGGAAGCATTGGACCGACTAGCGTCAGCCAAATACTTCACCAAATTAGACATACGGGATGCCTACCATAATGTCAGGATAAGAAAAGGAGACGAATGGAAACCAACTTTTACCACGAAATATGGGAATTATCAATACCTCGTCATGCCCTTTGAACTCACCAATGCACCAGCCTCTTTCCAACGATGGATCAATAACGTGCTCCATAAGTACCTGGATATATGCTGCATCGTCTACGTGGATGATGTACTAATATACTCCAAAGATATGGAACAACACAAAACGGATGTCAGCAACATTATGACAGACATCAAAGCATCGGGAATGAGATGCAAACCTAGCAAATGCGAATTCCACAAAAAGGAGACGGAATACCTAGGATTCATCATCAACGGAGAAGCAGTACAAATGGACCCAGTTAAAACCAAAGGGATAGGGGAATGGGAATACCCAAAAAACAAGACGGATATCCAATGTTTTATGGGATTCTGCAATTTCTACCAAAGGTTTATAGAAGGATTTCGCTGAACGGCTAAACCATTATACAACCTGACCAAAAAAGACGTCAAATGGGATTGGGGACCTAAGGAAAAAGAGGCCTGTGACGAATTAAGGACCAAGATCACCCAAGGACCAATTCTGGTGCATTTCAATCCAGAAGGAGAAACCATCATCAAAACGGACGCCTCCAAATATCTATGCTTAGGCATATTATCTCAGAAATGTGAAGATGGCAAATGGAGGCCAGTAGCGTTCCGATCCAAGACAATGACCCCAGCGGAATGCAACTATGATGTTCATGACAAGGAACTATTGGCAATAGTTCAGGCCTTGAAGGAATGGAGAAGATACGCTCAAAACAACAATGCATCAGTTAAAATCCTAACCGACCACAAAAACTTAGTACCCTTCATGACCACCAAGGAAGTAATTGGACGACAAATAAGATGGATGGAAAAACGCAGCACTTACAACTTCAAAATCGAATACCGTCCAGGAAAAGAAGGAGGAAAACCTGATGCATTAACTCCAAGGTCGAACGACACACCAACTACCCCAGAGGATGAAAGAATCCAACAAAGACAACAAATACTGTTACCAAAGGAAAAATATTTCCAAATGGAAGAAGAAGACAGTGGATACGAGTCGCTGAACGAAATCAATACAAGAACGACATTAGAAGAAGATATCAGGAAGGAAAGCCAGCAAGATGAAGAATGTCAGAAGATAAGAAAGGAACTGGAGACCGGCACGAAGGAAATCAAAGGCATAGCCCTAGGACTATGCGAAAAGAAGGATGAATACTTGTGGTATAATGGGAAAATCTGGATATCGGATAAAGAAGAACTACGCACAGAAATCATACGACACCACCACGACCCCCGATACGCAGGACATGGAGGAACAGCCAAAACTACCGAGTTCGTCAACGGACGATACTATTGGCCCACGATAAGAGAAGACATTAAGCGATACGTCAAAAACTGCGACACATGTCAACGGACTAAAGTGGTCCGACATGTACCTTACGGATTACTCAAATCAAACCAAGCCCCAGGGAAACTATAGAAATCAATATCACTTGACTTCATTACGCATTTACCAAAGTCAAACAATCAAAATGCCATTTTGGTAGTAGTTGATCGTCTGACCAAAATGAGTCACTTCATATCTTGCAGGACGAATATGACGGCAATACAATTTGCGG
>LN891080.1:109790-145781 GCA_900010015.1 Tuber aestivum
TTTGCCTACGCGATACGGATAGCTAAGTCCTTATGACTTCTCTCTTATCGCGCCTATTCCTCTAATCTTCTTAAGTCCTCGCCTAGGACTTAATTACGCGGCGTGGGAGGAGAAATAGTTTTCTCTCCCGGGAGGAAAGACAATTCTCAGGTTTCGTAAGATAAATCTTAAAGAGCGTAAAGGCAGGTTTTATTGATAACTTATATGTAGGAAATAAACAAGAAGAACGTGTGAAGAGCTAATACTAGGGGTCCTAGTGACCCTTTATATAGTAGCTCTTCACCTAGCGTGACTCATACTTATGTGTCACGCGATCCTTGTGACTCATACCTATGAGTCATGCGAAATCCCTCAGCTGACTCCTATGAGTCGCTGCGCAACATACCTAATCAATCAAAACATAATAACCAAGTCAGGTGCGCAACTTGCGTCACCTGAGTGAAACCCATGACTCATAATCTGAGTCATGTGCGAAAATCATAACATCGTGTGATTCACAAGTGTGAGTCACGAACAGGTAAACATAATAACCTATGGCGCACTAATGTGCGTCATGTGAAATCCCCACATACCCATAGCTTGGAATTCCTAGCTATGTGAAATCTGCCTTGCTTAGTCACAGTTTGTGACAAATAGGTGCGATACGATAGAAGTCATAAGCACTTCGCTATCAATATCGCGTAGGCACAGACCTGAGAACTATCTCCTCGCTACCAGTTAAGAACCGTTACCTGTTGCACCCCACCCAGGTAGGATTCTTAACACTTCATTAGATTCAATTCAATACCACGGAATAAGGAAGAAATTCAAACAATTGGGCGATATAATCCTTGTTCTATCTTCAATGTTGATCAAATGGCCTTACCTTTTGACTTTTATGGGAAGTGCACCTATGCCCCACGAGGTACCAAATCAGTTAGAAAAAAGGTTGCTACAAAATCGTGGAATAAACGGCAAGCCTCACTGATGATTTTAATTGCCGCCGATGGGCTTCCTCACTGCAAGCCACTTCTGATGTTCCGGGGAGAGGGAAAAGGAGGTAATATTCAAAAAGAATCTTACTTCTAGGATGACCGAGTAACCGTTGTTTTTAATAAAAACGCATATACTGATACAGCTGTTATGTTACGTTGGATCGAACAGTACTATGTTATGGCAGTTTCACCACACCAAAATACCGATCCTGTTAGCCCTGGCCCTCAACCACCACCACGTCTCCTTACTCTTGATACCTGTCCTACCCATTGCACACTGGCTGTTCTCAAGGCTCTTTCTGCCCCACACCTCAATACAACAACCGCTTTTATTCCTGAAGGAATGACAGGTTACTTACAACCTGAGGATACACATATCAATAAACCATTAAAGGAATACATTAGTGACTTCCTCGAAACTTATGTGGATCAAGGCTGGAAAAGCCAGTTTCCAGGCAAGGGAAATGTTAAAGTCCGAGAACGCCGAATACTGATTACAAAATGTGTTGGTGATGCATGGGATAAGTTACATCAAGAGCACGGTGAACTTATTCGAAAATCCTTTCGCGATACCGGCATTTCTCTACAGCCTGATGGGTCAGAGGACCACTTAATCAATCTTCGAGATTTACCTAACTTACAGGTAGATTATGCGGGGCAATACGGACTAAATTGCAACCTGGAGACCGGAAGTAGAGCAAAGCGTCAGACGGGCAGGGGAATTTTGTATGAGGATAACTGGCAAAGGCTATTAAAAATCCTTGATGAGAAAAGCGTATTGGCAGGATTAAATGAGATACAAGCGGAGGGAGAGGATGATGAGATTTTGACTTACAGTTCTTAAATATATGGTCTCCAAAGGTATGTTCTAGTTATCAGTTACTCACTTATAATTGATCTTTTACTATTCTGATACTGATATCTGATATAGCAGATATGTGCGCACGGGACTCAGTGGTTATCGGGTACATGGTTTGGTGGTTATCGCCATATCATATTGGTAGGATATTTGGTTTGACGGATATCTGGAGATATGGGGAAAGGACGACTGGTTTGTTGGATATACTCACGCGGCCAAGTTGAAGCTGGACACTTTATATGGGAATTGTCACTTTAGGTGTCCAGCTTCAACTCGGCCGTGCGAGTAGGAAAATGTGCAACTAGTTTAAGAAACGATCACCCCAAGGACACTTGTGCCATTAGCCGGTTGTTAGGTGCGCCTAACTTCGGGATGCGCCTTATTTCTGGAATTTTACGGTAATTGAATCTCGCGCGCTGCCATGCATACTCGAGATACATCTTCGATACAGCTGAGTGGGGTCTGTGTTACCACACACCATTCGCTGGCCATTTACCGATGCTCTAGTTATGCCAGCCTCGTGCGACTTTCAATCCCACCTTCCCCATTCCCATTGGGGGTCCCCACTGATGCGCCCAGCGCCCTCTCGCACCCAGGGACAAGTTTGTCGGTTTTCATGGGCCTCACGAAATTATGATTGGTACAGTGCTTGTACTACGGTGTGCGGGAGAGACGTGTCTCGTCAATTTTTGCCGTTTTATCCGCCAGTTCCGATATTAGAAGCTTGATCGATTCTAGGGCAGGATTATGCGCTCGTTTAGCCCCGAATATGGGTCATCCTTTGATGGAGAAGCGAGGGCACTACGCCATCTCGTGAGAGAGTGAAGTGTGTTCCGAGGATGAGCCAAGCAACCCTATCCGCCCATTGGCATCCTTTGGTGCTCAAATTTGTAGAGTACGGTACACTCACCAGCTCCAACCGATAGAGCACTCGCACCTGTATTCTAAAATGCACAGGTGCTGTACGATACTCGAGTACTGTACAGTACTTCAGACTTGTGCCGCACTAGTACTCGCGCTCGAGGCATGCAGGATACTTCACCGGAGGTCGTTGCCGACCCACCGTCTTACGTAAATTCAGACTGTTCCGAGGCGTAACAGGGTGTGTACTGATTGGCCATGATCCAAAGCCAATCAACAGCCGGGACACCCTCCCGGGGAGCTAGCTACGAGGCTAGGCTACCGCGCAGTATCATCTACCGTTCTCCAGCCTCCCTCCCGCCCAGGCTGCTAAGACTTCCAAGTTCCGGAGAGCGAACTTTCTTCCTCCTTACCGCCCCGAGACGCTGTCGCCCAAATACCCATTTTCCAGACTACCCTTAGCCAGATCTTCAGCCTTCAATAAAGCCCAAGAGCTCGGCACCAAGCCGGAATCACATCCCGTAGCTACCTCAAGATTAGAGAATTATTCCTCTCCATATTTAAGGTTGGGTCCTTGGGTACAGTGCTCCTTCTAGGGCACCATATGTCGCGCTATTGACTTGTTTCAGCAGAAACGAAAGCATTTCCAACTAGCTTGGTTGGCGAGATACACTCAATAGCCACCTTTCCCATTTCAGATACTCTAACGATATCTGTTCTTTTTCTACCCTACCTTCGAAAACGACCCTACAGTGAACTAAATGCAAGAGTGCCGGACGTATCGGTAGGCTCCCCTCCCTTCAATGTCCATTATTTTAAAAATAATAAGCGCAGGCCTGATATTCTTCCCAGAGGAATCGAAGGCGATATTAGGGGAGACTTCAGCGCGAACTCCGGGGATTATAATGTTCTCGGCAGTAATAACAATAACGTAAACACGGGTTACCAGAACAACTTTACCAATAACGGGCAGGTATATCACCAATATGTGCTTGGAGCGGGGGAAAGAGGTATTATCCGCTTTCCCGGGAGATTCCCGGAAAAGATCTAATGCACTATTACAAGTAGGACACGCATCCGGGCCTTATCGCATAATTCCCTACTGCAGAAACACAAAGTTCACTGGCCGTAAAGATCTCATTGAGTCTCTAACGAAGTTTTCCGAGGGTAACGGGCACAACCGGATCGCACTTCATGGATTAGGCGGTTCTGGGTATGTGTTCATGATCGCCATTTCAGGAGTTTGCTAACCTAGCTCAGAAAAACCCAGATTGCCCTCGAATACCTCTATCGGTGCGGAAGCGAGAGCGATTGTGATATTTACTGGGTGCACGGGAGTGGGCTACCAACATTTAGTGACGAATTTAGAGCTATTGCACAACATGGTCGAATCCCCCTAGCCGGCACCGAGACAGACGAAGAGGGATTCCTATTGAATGTTAAGAGGTGGTTTCAAGGTCCAGACAGTGGCCATTGGATACTAGTTATCGACAACGCCGACAACGAGGAGGACTTTATCGGCAACAGCGGTCGTATCTCCAAATTTGTGCCACAGGGGCCTCGGGGCACCCTAATATTCACCACTCGATCACTCCAGGTTGCATTGCGGCAGGGTTGTGAAAGGATAGAAATCGGAAAAATGGAGGACGATGAAGCACAAGCATTGTTTTTGAAACACTTAGTCCACTATCACATCCCGAGCGATAAAGAGCAACAGGCGATCAATATGATCCTAAATTCCATACATCGCATCCCGCTGGCTATCATAGGAGCGGCAGCCTTCATGACTGAAACCCAGATACCGCCATCCACCTACTGGACTATTTTCCGGGGAAGCGACGAACAGGCGAAGAGACTTCTTTCACGGCCCTTTTGCGACATCCGACGAGAGGCCGATATGACCCAAAGTATCCTAGCTACGTACTTTATCACCTTTGACCTAATCACGAGGCAGATGCCCCTAGCTGCGGATCTTTTGCGTTTAATTGCATCCTTAGATCGCCAGAACATACCCGAAGAGCTGCTCAGCCAAAGTGGTTTGGACGGAATAGACGATCAAATTCAGTTTCTTGAGGCCATCGGAAAACTATTAGGATTTTCGCTTGTCACGAGAGTCGAATGCGAGGACCAGAAACTTTACGAGCTTCATCGATTGGTGCAACTGTCTTTGCAAGTGTATTTACCAACGGAAGAGTTGAGTCGATGGAGGGCCACTGCACTGAAAGTGGTCTCAAGACTGTTCCCTCGGCGTTGGGCCACATGGAGAGATGTTAGTTCTGTCTATATTCCACACGTACTTGTAGTAACAGAAAATTCGACGGATCCCATTGCCGAGGAGCTTTGTTTTCGCCTGGGACTGTACTTTAGGGATATGGGTTCCTACAATAACGCAGAAACTCAATTCCGTCGGTGTATCGCACTTCGGGAAGAGCATAAAGGGTATGCCTGGGATGAGGAGGGCCCAAAGAGAGTTATATGCCTAGGTTCGATAAGCATAGAGCAAGGAAAGGCAAATGTGGCTGAGAACATCTTTCGGAGTTTATTGGACGATATTGAGAAATCACTGAATCCAGATAATCGGATTGTTCTGTGGGTTATCAGCTTCCTGTCTGTGGCGCTGGACCGCCAAGGAAAGCACAATGAATCAGAGGCGCTGTATAGGCGACATCTGGAGGGGCTTAAGAACGTTCTTGGACCAGACCGCCCAGAGGTCCTAAAAACTGTCACCGACCTAGCTACAGTGCTGCAAGCCCAAGAAAAGTACAGTGAATCAGAGACGATGAATCGGCGTGCGCTAGGGGGGTCCGACAAGATTATGAGGGCAGACAGCCGAGACATCCTAGTATGTGTCAACAACCTGGCTAAGGTGCTGCGATCCCAAAGAAGGTACAGTGAAGCAGAGACGATGCACCGACACGCGCTGGAGGGGTGCGAGAAGATTCTTGGTCCAGACCACCCAGACACCTTAACATGCGTTAACAACCTAGCTCTTACGCTGCGCTACCAAAAAATGTACGATGAATCGGAGACGATGAATCGGCGTGTGCTGGAGAGGGAGGAGACGATTCTTGGACCAGATCACCCAAACACCCTAACCAGTGTCAACAACCTGGCTCTGGTGCTGAAAGACCAAGGAAAGTACGACGAATCAGAGAAGATGCATCGGCATGCACTGGAGGGGCGCGAGAAGATTCTTGGACCAGACCACCCTGACACCCTAACCAGTGTCAACAACCTGGCTCTGGTACTGCGGGAGCAAGGAAAGTACGGTGAATCAGAGAAGATGCATCGGCATGCACTGGAGGGGCGCGAGAAGATTCTTGGACCAGACCACCCAAACACCCTAACCAGTGTCAACAACCTGGCTCTGGTGCTGCACGGCCAAGGAAAATACGACAAATCAGAGAAGATGCATCGGCGCGCGCTGGAGGGGCGCGAGAAGATTCTTGGACCAGACCATCCTGACACCCTATCAACTGTCAAAAGCCTGGCTACGGTGGTGCGACTCCAGGGTGGGCATGGCGATACAGGTACGATAAGCCGGCGTCCACGACAGGAACTTTCAGTAAACCTTGACAATATGCAGTCCCAATCCGCTGGCCGTGCCCCCCGTCTTTCCGAGAGGAACACAGTTCTCCGCCATTCACGTAGGATCGCTGCCCGCCGCCAGGTCGGCAGGCCAGCAAAGTGACTCGCCGTCTCGGAGGCTGTTCGGTTGCACCAGCTGTGTAAGTGGTCGGCTGCTATCCCCAACCGGCGGGTCGACGGCAGGAACACACAGGGCAAAAGTGGCAGACCGCGCAGGACCAACTAGAATGACAAACTAGAGGTTGTGAGTGGCAAGTTGTCGGAGTGTAGTACGAAGGAAGTGTTGGGCATTTTTGCTTTTTCCTCCCATTTATTTTTCTTTGTCACTTTTCTCTTTTCGTGATATATCAGTTCGTATGGCTTTTCATCCAATTCCTTGTAATTAATTAATTCTTTTTTACTATTCGGATCATAAGAACTCACTCATTCGTTACCATCTGTCATTCCGCCCTGTATCCTACATGCCAAAACGCATTCCCAGTTACTCACCGCCCTCCCATATCCGCCCTCCTGGCTGGCTGCCGGCTTTTATCCTGGGCCCTTTGCGGCCGTTCCCGTGCTCATACAGGTTACGAATCACAACCCATTCCATTACCGACACCACGGGCCACCCCAACAATCATTAGGAACCTGGCTCTGGCGCTGCCAGTACGATGAACTGGAGAGAGCGGGTTGTTGTCTAGTGTATTGCGAAACACCAGTCCTCGCTTGCCCACCACAATCGCACAGATATGACTTATTCTTTCGTGGTTCAGAAATTACTTTTTTTCCTTCTTTTTTTTTGGGATGGGAAAAGTTTTAGGTCTGTATAGTTGGGAATATGTAGCAGCTCATAATCTTATTCCAAAGAACAAGGAGAGGGGCTAGAAGTGCGGACGTTCGAGGCAGCGGGGTGGAGAAGAGAGGGTATCGGGAAGACGTGGGAGGTAGCGAGGAGAATAGAAGAGAGAGCCAGCCAAGAGGATACAACAGAACGAAGGTGGGGAGGTGATAGCGGGGAGAAGATGGGAAATGTAGGAACCTGGGGACAGTCTTCACAAGCAGCTAGGCCGACCCGCATATAGCCTATAGATATACAGTCCAGCGGGGACGGTCCAAAGTGAGACTGACCTGGGCTTTGTGGGTCCCTGTCAGCGCCAGCAGGCTTTCGCAGTCTGCCATGTAGTTAGTAAATATTTTGACCATGCAGAGCAGATATCGGGAAATACCCACGGATATAATATCTCGGGAGACTTGCTAATATCAACCTTTACCACACGATCTCTGCGGCGATCTCCGGCTGGCACAGGTCCAGAACCCAGAGAAATAAAAAAAAATATTCCTGCGAGTTGAAAGCGTTGAGGGTAGCGCTGGTAAATGGCAAATTGAATATCACTGACTAGGGTCCTAACCCTCCCCCGTGCATTGAAGGTGTGGCGCTGGAAGGGGACGGCTGGGAAACGGAATATTATGACCCCATTTCTCAGTGTGTTTACTCCCGGGGTATTCAGCTGGATTCCAGGCTATGTGGGTATCCCGGGCAATCAAATATCCAACACTAAGGGCCTGTTTGAATACAACCGTTCCGTTCCGTTCCCCTATACAAACGACCGTTACCTTCTGTTTCGAAATGGAAGGAACTGAACTGGTGTTTGGTAACCACGGAATAAATAGACCGTTCCGTTCTAAAATGTGCCAAGTCAACTATTACGAAACGGAAGTGGTCCGTTTCTGCATGGCCAACCGTTTTGAAGGAAAAATGGTCACGAACGGTTCCGTTCCCGCCAAACAGAGCCTAAACTCAAATGGCCGACTTCCCTATAGTCAATGTGATATTACTGGATTACCTATCCTATAATCCTCTTGTTTTGTTCTCAGGAGACCAATTTGGTTAAGAAAATTATGAGATCTTGAAGGTATCCTCCTTTATTCGGGAATATACTATTGCTAGAGTTTTAGTCCCTGGTCTCAAACTGAAACCTTTAGACGGTATTTTTACTACTCTTGCGGACAGAAAGAATAGGTAGGATATGTGATCGGGGAACATGGTTATCGGGCATTTGTCCATGAGGTCTGCTTGTTGCTCTGGGTACAAGTAGAGAATTAGCACCCAGCTTGGCCGAACGACATCTCATGTCGATGTAGCAATAGGCGAAATACCAGCAGGACATTGTGGGTATATTTGACTTTTTTTGGCATTTTCTTTTCTCGTAATATCCTTTTCAAGCTTTCAAATGATCTCCAATTAATGGTTTGATGGCTCTGGGTTTCAAAGAACATTGTGATTACTGGACAACCGTGGGCGTCTAACTTTGGTAGGTAGATCATTTGGGTGCTTCGAGGGATGGGGAGCCAATCTGCGATATATCTCAATGCAGTACTGGTGGTGGAACTTGCGATGCAAAGCCTCAGTTTGCTGACCTTATGATTGGCACTATTATAAGCTGGCTACTTTCCCATTACCTTGGTGGTGTTTAACCTCTTTACTATACTATTGTAGGACAATATGCTCGGACAATAAAACTTTTGCATTATTCCTGCTAGCTCCAGGGAGGGTGATGTCTAAAGCACGGCCTACATATTCTTCGGTGGTCATGGGCGTGGGTATCTTACGTAGCTGATAGTAGTTATGGTCTGGAGTTTGAGCACTTGCTAAGTTGAACAAGGATTCGGTGTTGACCCGTGTCTTAGACACTTGCGGGAGAGGCACAAAACCTTTCACCCACATGCGCTTACATCAAATTTGGTATTATATCTGTGAGCGGGACAGTACTATTTGCATATCTAGCTTAAGACAGCATTGCTGACCACCCTAGGAGTACATCCATTATGCACACCAAGCATACCACTATCCAATAAACAAAGAGCATTAACCTAGACTTCTCTGGACCCGTCATTTCTTCTTATTCTTATCAGAAAGCGACCCTTCCTGATGCTTAGCTTTTAGCTCCGCCTTGACCTGGGCATTTTCAACTATTGTCTTCAACCTTGCCTCATGGTCATACAGCATTCTCAATAGCCTTTCCTCGGAATAGCGGTCATAGAATAAGAGTAACCCCATAAACTAGCCCATTTGTTAGCCTAAAGTCACGTAATAAAAATCCACTGATAACATACCCCGACAGTGATTGTTGCCACGATAAATCTTAACCATCCATTGATAATACTGAATTTATTGTTCATCTGTGCAAGTCCGTTCTCCAGCCTCCTGTCTGAATCCCGCATAACCCTCTCCCACTTCACCTCCAATTTCTCGAATCTCTTCTCCAATTTCTCCTCCCACTTCTGCTCCCACCTCTCGAAACTCTTTTCCCCAAGTTCTTGTAGACTCATCCTTCAATGGGGTCTTCGATTCCCTTTCCAACCCTACAAATCGAGTCTCCAGATCTTCTCCTCCGGAAGTGCTTCCATTGGTTGTATATGACTATTCAACTATGGTGTCAGTATTTGTCTATAGATACACGAAGAAAGTTGGCACGCAGGCCTACCTCAGTACGAATAGGTTGAACAACACCAAGACGGGAGAGGTGCAGAGAATGGTGAATAGGTTGGGCAAGACCAAGGCGGGGGAGTTGTAGAGGATGATGAGTAGGTCTCAAGTAAAGGTTGCGGGGGTAACGAGGAAGCGCTGAGCGGAATACACGGCTGACCTGATAGACTGACATGCTGACAAACTGCGGTAGAAAGTTTTTCGAAGTTTTGTTGTCAGGTGTGGCTTTTGGTGGATGGTGGTTGGGTAGTGGAGGGTAGGTTGTACCATTAAATACAGTGTTTGCGGAAAGGTCGGCCAAAAAAATCCTCATGCTAGCCCTAATTGGTAGCACATTTAGGACATTGGCTATTGAAGCCCTCTTATGAAACTTGACTATCGTAAGGGATAAGGGCACAAGCCACTCAAACCAACCTTTCCAACTACTAAGGACCTGTTTGGATACGACCATTCCGTTCCGTTCCCCTATACAAACAACCTTTACCTTCTATTTCGAAATGGAAGGAAATGAACTGGTGTTTGGTAACTATGGAATAAATAGACCGTTCCTTTCTGAAATGTGCCGAGTCAACCGCTACGAAACGGAAGTAGTCCGTTTCTACATGGACAACCATTTTGAAACGGAACGGTCAGGAACAGCTCCGCCCCTGCCAAACAGAGCCTTAAGAGAAGAGGTGGACTTACCCTCGCCCCAACCCTATTAAATGGCAGGAGTTTTGTTTTTAGAGCTACACATGTTATATAGGGCTGGGAATTGAGAAAATTGGAATGGGAGGACGGGAATAGCCATGATGTGCATGGTAAATATAACCGTGACCCAACAAGACTCCAGCTTAAAACCGCGGAGCTTCCACCAACCTCCGGTGAATCGTCGGTGACGTTGGGCAATAAGGTTAGAGTCCTCTTAGGGTGTTTTCCGTACCGTGATGTGATTTTGAAATCAGGTCTTGGCAATTTGAACTCAAATTTATAACAAGTAAAACAAGGTAGGGTTAGGTATATATCCGAGTCGCAAATACAAGCAAAGGGATTATCCGCCCGGGGTGTGCCTCCTCAATGAGTCCCCACCGAATCAGATTAATCTGAGAAGGGGACCCAATATGTGAGCAGGAATAGAGACAAAAACTTGGTATTTACGAAGTTAGAATAAAGAAAAAAATAGTGGGTATTTCCCAGGGCAACCAGGAAAAGCCTAGAGTTTGGAGCAAAAATCTGGATCACGGGCCATTCCCATATTAGAAGAAAAAAGGTGTTCGGATTTGGAGATTATGATCACTACCGGAAAAACGAAATTACACAATGTCATATAAAATATAATTATGACAATGAGGAAATCGCTTTTCATAGGATGGCATGCCACAGTAGCTCGTCGGCCCTATATTTCGCGGATTCAGGATTAAAAATAGCTAAGGTATGGAGGGTTAGGGCCCGGGGGCAGGGCAGGTTGGTTATTGTGCCATTTGCTCGTACCGATACCATATCATATCCTAGCCGTGCCCACCTCATGCGATCTTCGGTACCCCCTGCCACTTGCCGACAACCTAGTTGCTGAGTTGCGGCCCTGGGAAAAGCATACCGAAGCAGGGGTGATGGATCGGCGCAGACTAGAGGGGACAGAAAGGATTCTTGAACCAGACCGCCCCAGCATCTGAACAAGCGCCAATGGCCTCGCTATGGTGCCGCGACACAAACGAGAGGGCGATGTTTCAGGGGGGGGGGGGGGGCGATGATCCAGCATGAACAGAAACCCCTTCTTAGAAGCCAAGAGAATCCGGGGTCTCGATTTGCTCGCCGTGTTGTCCGTTATTTGCGGAGGACTTATCTTCCCCAAGGGCGATAGGCCAACATCTCGGCTCAGGGTGCTGTAGGAAGTTTAGTTGGACCGGAGGTGACGGGAGCGCCCTGTTAGTTTCAACTGGTGCGGGAGACTCTAAGGATAGGGATCTACGGGGGAACGACGGCGCAGGACCAGAAAGAATAGCGAACCCGATCCCCTGACTGGCGGGCTGCTGGAGTATAGTACGGAGGAAGTATTGGTCATTTCTACTTTCCCGCATTTTATCTTCCCTGGTTTCCTTCCTTTTTTCGTGATATATTAGTTTACCTCTAACAGAAAAGCATGCCGTACGCCTTCTCACCCGACAAGCTCCTTGTAGTTCTCTGCTCTTTTAATTCTCAAAGAGTCACTAGCTTGATATTATTAGGCTGGTTGCGAGTGCCAAAACACAATCCAAGTGGCCTACAAGGCTCCCATCCCGCCCGGCTGGCAGCGTTCCGACCGCTTTTCTCGCCCGCTGTACGGTTGCCTGGGGTTAGGGTTCGTTTGAGAGTTGGAAGATGCAGGATTTATTTACTTGTGGATATGGAGGTGCTGGATACCTCGTTAAAAATATATGGAATAAAGCTGGAATTAAGAGGCAGTAAGGAGAAGAAAAGGAGAACCGGGAAGACAAGAGAAGTATCGAGGGGGATAGAAGAGCGAAGTAAAGGGAGGCAGAAGGAGCAGCGACATATGAGAAATTGGGATGTCATTCCCCGGAACAAGAGGCTCCTGTGTCCAAAGTCCGCGAACGGTGGGAAATGAAAAAAACAGAGGAGCGGTGTTGGGAGTCTCTTTCTCAGATCCTATCATGACATAGCCCATTAACCGATAAAAACCCGGCTATATTATTGAGTTGGCCTCGCTTAGCCTTCTCACGGTCGGCAACCCCTTAACCACCATCGTCAGACGGCCGGGACTACAGTTGCAGTAGGGGAGAACAGCCAACAGGCTATGGTCGATCTCCCCATTCTCTTGTTTCCCTAAGAGGCTGCGTAGTCAGACACGAACGCGATACCGATAGACGTTGTTTAAGGTCTTTGGGTCTACCCCTCTGCTCTCCTCTCCCTACAGTCGGATGGGCTGGCACCCTACTGCTAAACCTTCCCCTCTCCCCGGTTAGCGCCCACGGCCGGCTGGTCTCCTCCTTCCCTCCATGGTATTGCACTGTCTCCTTGGAGGGGTCTGGGGGGGGCCCCCTATCTTAGCGCGCTTCGGGCGTCGCTTCCCGCTCGGATCAGTGGACTCGCCCTTCGGGGCCCTACGTGGCTTGCTACTAACCTTTCTTTTGTTCTTTGGGATTTCTCAGCGGGTTTTCCTGGCCCTTCCTGCTTTCTTCTTAGTTAGGATTTCCTGGTTCGTCCATCTAGCCCGGCTTGGGTTTCTTTTCTTTGAGGCGAGATGTGCGGTTGGCTCCATACCAGAGGCGCTTGGGGGGTTGGCTTTTTCCTGTGGCGAGAGGAGGAATATGGGTTTTTTGTCGTCATAGCTAGCGCTCCATACGTTTTTTGTACCCTAAACAAATAATCAATGAGTCAAACAAAAAAAACAAAACAAATCCCTAGCTTTAAGTCCATCCTCCGTCTCCGCTACACCTGCGGCGATTGAAAACTCAACACCATGGTTTCTATCGTGGCTTTCATCATCTAGCACCACCACTCCCCCCACATCGCCCTCCATCTCGCCTCGGCTACAGGAGGTAGGTGTTAGGGGGTAGGTAACTCTAAAGTCAAGCGAGTATACACTAGGCCCTGTAATCTTCTGTCTCGGAGATAGTCAAGAAGGCTCGTAAAGATAGAAGTAAAGTAGAACGAATATATTGATAAGATCTCTTCTCCAGTTGCTGATGATAGACTAAAAAGCTCGGGAGGCACCTCGATATTTATAATGCGCGTCTGGGTGGTCGCGCCCTACATCTAATCCCTTACTGACTATGTACCTGCCATACTAACGATTCAGTGTTCTTGGAGTGCAAACCCCATTTGACCCTGAATACTAACTTCCCCGCTCTCTTCCTAAGTGGAGTGATCAGCTCCGTTCAAAGGACTTATCAATAACTCTTCTATGTGCATAGCTTAGAGTGCATGACGAAGATAACTAACTCGACTAATGAGTTGTTATTATCCAATCGTAAACTAGTCTCCGGATGACTCTAGTTATACGCGAGCAGAGGATGGTGCAGCTACTTCTCGGAATAGCGCACCAAGACTTCCAGAGGTCATAGCTCAATAACTAACCGACCAATCTGGTTCAAATAAGTCTTATCTTATAGAGCGGAGCTTCTTCCATGTTATCCAGCGAAAACCCCTCGGTCGCATGCCTCGTATCTCCGCGGAGCGGGCTGCATAGATGCCTTATCGTTCCATGCGATAATATGATATCGTCACGATAACTACGGCGGGGCCCGGAGTCGAACACGTGACCTTATGCATTTAGTCACGTGTCGTACCGATTACGCTGTCTGAGTCTAACATTAGCTCCCTCCTTTTCAAGGCTCGTCCTCGAGTCCTTGTTCTATATCTTAGTTCTATCTATGGTACAAAGTAAGGTCTAAAATATTTCCAGTTAGGACTCTGTCCAGGTAGGGTAAAAAACCTTTGCGCGTTTACTTGTCCACGCCTAGGAAAACCTTTCCTGACCATCCTACCTCAGCCGTGGCATCTCCGGGTTATCTCTGTGGAATTCTTCCACTAAGTCGGTAGCATGTTCAAGATGCTCCGGCGGTTCCCAGGTGTTTTCATCTTCCGAACAACCTTTCCATTTAACAAAATATTTGAGTTCTTGAATACGCTTAGTGCGTCCGGACACTCTTTTCATGTAGGAGAGAATCTCGCTTTTGACGATTTTCTCTGCTTCCCATTCTAGATCGCCATCGATCTCTTCTGGTGCCTGTGGTCTCTGCTCCCTTTCTGGTCGAACCGATGTTCGATAGGGTTCGAGTAACGACACATGAAATACGGGGTGGATTTTCCACCTTTCAGAAATTTCCAACTTGAAAGCTTGGTCGCCTCTTTTTTCGAGTATTCGGAAAGGTCCATAAAGCTTAGGGCTTACCTTTTTTGAAGGTCTTTTTGTCCGAATGTTTTTTGCGTTGAGCATTACTTGATCCCCAACCTTGAAATCCGGTTGTTGTTTGACCTTCGGCTCGTAGTACTTGCTCATGGCTTCTCGCGTAAGTCGTAGGGTTTCTCGGGCTTGTTGGTGTATTTCCTTCATCCAGTGAGCGTAAGTTGTGGCTCCTGGGTTCCGTACTTCTCTTTCTTTCATCCACTCCGTTTGTGGATGATAACCATAGTTTGCATAGAATGGAGTTAAACCGTGCGCTTGGGTAACTGAGTTGTTGTATGCGTGCTCAGCTAGTGGGAGTAGTGAATGCCAATCGTCCAGGTCGTAGTTGACGAAACTTCGGAGGTAACCTTCCAGCACTTGGTTGGTTCTTTCGGTTTTTTCGTCTGTCTGTGGATGGTAGGCGGTTGACATTCTCTTTTTAATACCCAATGATTCGCATAGTGATCCCCAAAATTCTCCTGCAAACTTGGCGTCCATGTCCGAAACGATCTCGGTGGGCAACCCGTGAAGCTTCCAAACTTCTTGTGTAAAGGCGGTTGCCACATCCTTAGCACTGGCATTTCCTGGTAGGGGAATGAAGTGGGCCATCTTAGTGAATCGATCGACCACAACCATAATTTGGGTGTTGTCGTTCGATGGAGGAAGTTGTGTAATGAAGTCCGTAGAAATCGAGCTCCATGCTGTGAAAGGTATTTGTAACGGTTGTAAAAATCTGTACTTGGCGTGTCTCGGGGCCTTACTATGTTGGCATTCATCATATGACGTGACATAGTCATTGACCCAATCGCTTAATCCTTTCCAGTGGAAATCTCGCGTAATGATTTCTAGGGTTTTCTCTTGTCCGAAATGCCCGGCTACTTTGGAGTCGTGACAACTTTTTGCAATCAAGGTTCGTAATTCCTCCGAGGCTGGTACGTACAGCCTATTTTTGAAATAGATGAGCCCGTCTTTGGTTGACCAGTGCTTAGGCCATTGTTCATTATCGTTTCGTAGTCTTTCTAATTCTTTTATCCTGGATTGCCAGTCCTCGTCCTCTTCTCCCACTGTCTTAACCGAGGTTGTAAACTCTTCATGGAACTTCTTGGGGTTTGCGTTCAGCACTACCCGCGTTGCCATGACTACTGATTCTTTATGCAGTTGGTCGTGAGTTTGCTCGTCGGTTAAGTCGAAATATTGGTTGAGGTTCGCATCTTTGTTTAGGAAGTTAATGTGCGTTGAGGTCTCGGTTAATCCAGTTCCCGTGCCTCCGAATCCTTGTCCACCTCTTTTTGTTTCGTCTAACTCCATTTCTTCTTGGAGTTTACCAGTGTGAATCTTTTCTAAGATTAATTGAGCAATCTTAGTGCCAGCTCGTGCTTTGTAATCTTCCCTATGCGTGTTGTATAACAGTGCCTTAACTTCTCCTCGGTAATCCGCGTCTATTACACCTGCCCGGGTATCAATCCCGTAATTGATTGCTAATCCACTCTTGGGTGCGATGCGTCCGTAAGTTCCTCCAGGTACTGCTATTGCTATTCCAGTTTCGATTAGGGCTTGTCCTTTGGCTGGTATAACGGTATCTTTGAGTGCATACAGGTCGTAACCTGCTGATTCCGTTGTTCCTTTTGTCGGTAACTTTTCTTCTGGACAGAGGCGCATGGCTCGGAATAGGTTTTGTGTAGGGTTGATAGTTAGTATTTCGTCGTCTTCCGAACCCAGTACGATAGAAATTCGGATAACAGCGAAGTGTGCTGGCTTTAAAATTGACTGCTCAGTTCGTTCAGCTCCCCCCTCAGGGCAGTACTCCGGCCGCCTGCTTAATGCATCGGGTTTGCCACTACTGGTGCCTGGTCGGTAAACGATTTTAAAGTTAAAATCGGTTAACTTTTGCGCCCAGCGTATCTGTCTGGCGCTCCAGGCCTTCGTGGTAAGGAAGTACTGTAGATTCTGGTGATCCGTGTAAACGGTAATGGGACGATCCGTTCCCATTAAATAATGTCGCCATTCCTTGAATGCTTCGACAATGGCAAGTAACTCCTTGTCATGTATGTCATAATTGCGTTCGGCGGGATTCAGTTTTCGGGAGTGGAATGCAATCGGGTGAAGTTTCTTTTCGATGAATTGCGAAAGTACGCAACCCAAAGCGAAGTCACTAGCATCCATTTCCACTACTGTATCCTTTTCAGGTTTGAAATGGCACAATATCGGTGCGGTGACGAACTTTTCTTTTAAAAATTCAAAGGATTCGTTTGCTTCTTCCGTCCAAAGAAAACCCCTTGGGTTTACTATTAACAATTCCGTAATAGGTTTGCAAATTGCTGAGAAGTTCTTTATGAACCTCCGGTAGAAATTTGCAAAACCCATAAAAATCTGTATGTCCCTTATGGACTTAGGTGGCACCCATTTCTTAATGGCGTCTACCTTCCTATCGCTCATTGACACTCCAGTCGTTGAGATGATATAACCTAAAAATTCCAGTTCTTTGACATGGAATACTGATTTTTTTAGCGAAATCGCTAATCGGTGTTTCCGCAGTTGTTGTAGGACCTTTCGTACAAGTTCGATATGCTCTTTCTCGGTTTTGGAGTAAATTAATATGTCATCGATATAACATACCACTCCTTGGTCCAAGAATTCCTTGAGTACAACATTCATCATGCTTTGGAATGTTGCTGGAGCGTTGATCAAGCCAAAAGGCATGACCCGGTACTGTTTCAGGCCATATTTCGTTCCAAAGGCGGTTTTGTCCTCATCCTCTTCTGCTACTCGACATTGATTATAGCCCTTGGCTAAATCTACTCGGGACATGATTTCACACCCTTCCACTCGGTCTCGTAACTCGGACATTAGTGGTAAGGGACATTTGTTTGCAATTGTAAGCTCGTTGAGCTTTCGGTATTCCACGCAAAGTCTTAGGCCGCCACCGGGTTTTGGGGCGAAAAAAACAGGGGCTCGGTACCGGGACTTGCTAGGTACTATTTTACCTTGCTTGGTCATCTCATCGAGATATTCTCGTAGAACTTTTAATTCTTTTTCCGACATGGGGTATATGGGTCCCCATGGTGGTTTGGCCCCTTCGATCAGATCGATTTTATGATCGAATTCGGTATGATCCGGTAGTTGGTCGGAGGCTTGTGCGGAGAAAACATTCTTGTAATCTCGGTAGCATTTGGGTAACCTTTCCCAAACTACTTCCCATGGTTCATCGGGGTATTCGAATGGTGCTATCATTCCTTTGGCGTGCATTCGTCCGATGAATATGGCTTTATCATCGAAGGGGAGGGATTCATCCCATTCGACTTCAATGTGGTCTTGTGCGGGCCCGACATGGTCCGCGCATTTGTTCTCGGTAAACGTCCATAAGTTTTGATCCCCAATATTGGTGATTGGGTGCTGGTCGTGCCACCAACCGACAGGTATAATCATGTCTTGAGCAACCGTATTTACTACGTCACAGGACACGAGCGAGGAGTGTCGATTGGCTCCTATTTCCAATCGTATAGGATGGGTGTAAAACCATCCGTTTTGCTTTGAAGCTTTGCCGTCGAATCCTTCAATTTGGAGAGGTTTCTTTCGTTTTTCGGTTGGTATACCTAACCGGCGTACTAGCTTTGCACTAATAACAAAGATATTAGAGCCCGAGTCTAATAACACACGAATCGGTACTCGTTCTTTGTTGGAGCGGAGGTATGCTGTGCCTTCGGGGCACTTATACCGTTCGGGTTCTGGTACATTGGTTTTGGTTCGCTTAGGACCCTGAAGAGGGCCCTGTTTGGTTATCTGTCATTTGCTCATGGTTGCGGGAGTGGTGATTGTTACCACGCCAGCATGGTTTCGGCTACTTAAGCCTCCTCAGACAACCTTGGACGTTTCGCTTGAATACCCTCAATAACGATATTTAATCATACCGAACTCAGAAACCCATACTGAGTCGAGGATCGACCTTTTAACCCGGCCTTAGGGTTTGCTTGCGATTCCCATGATGGGGGGACCCGATAGGGCGAGCACGCTGTCCCTATTTCCCTCATCCTGATCATGGACTACCCCATTGCCGTCGCCATGGATGCCCCTTCCCGTACTTGTACCAGCCTCTCGTAGCAAGACGCCCCATTTATGACAAATGCGTATGGAGTCTTTGGACATCGGGTTGTCTTCCCTTGCCCGGAGCCGTTTTAAACTGGTACGCCTTTCTGGGACTCTTTCTATCAATTGTATAACCTTGCTGAGCGCTCTATTGCCAGTTTCGACTCATATCAGGCTGCGTCCAGCCAGCTTGGACTCCTGTCTAGCTGGTTCGATAAGTGTGCACTATCTGGTGTATACCCCTGATCTTCCTTTCCAACGTTTTCACATGCAACACCTGTAGAGGCCTCCAAAGGGTGTGCATCCCGCTATAACCAAGGGCATAATCTAGTCGTTAACACCCTTGAAGCACTTTGCATCCTTTGGTGCTTTCTCGGAGTTCGCTTCTGCATCATTCTTGCATAATGCATTCCAGAGAGCATCTATTCATAGGTCGGGGAGAGATGTACTGCCAAAGCAAGAACGCGTATTTCTTCGTCTTGTTGACCATCCTATGCAGAGTGCGCTTCTCTCGTCCAGATGCTCCACCGTTGCCGTGTACTTCGGTTCTATACCCTTGCTTAATCCGAAGTCTGTTCCCAAATCCGAGGTGCTGGGTTTGCTCGAATTTGGCCCACCTTTCCACTCGCAGGGGTTGGGCGGACTTCTACTCGTCGGGTCCTTGGGACTGCGATCCTGCGCCCAGTAATTTGGTTTACTGCGGCGGCCTTTCGACAATTTCCCCATGAATGATTTGTGAGTCCACAGCGCATGCAGCCATCTTTCTTGCGCCGTGAGTCGATAACCTCTTGAGGAATTCCCTCATGTGCCGATTTCCAATCGGTGTGTACTCGTTTCGTCGGGGACGAGTTCGTAGTCGCGGGTTTCCATTTCCCCTTTTCATCTCGCTTAGGCGGAGACCAAGTCTTAGCCTTTCCTCTTGGTTGGCTACTCTTGTCCCCGCCTCCAAATTTTCTTTTTGGAATCGTCGTCGTAGAGCTCCCGCTCTTCAGGCGGAGTCGCTCGTTGAATTCCTCGTCGTTATTGCCTACAGCTTGTAGCTGTTTTATCTATTGGTCATCTGAGTCGGCTTGCTCATATGACATCCTGAGGAGGATAGACGGTGGTAACTTATTTTCGACCAGTTGTCTCCAACTCTGCCCCTTCATTTCGCATTTGATGTTGAGTAACTCGAGCTGCGTAATGTAGGCATCGATGTTATTCTGGTAGGGGACTTTAGCCATTGCTGCTAAAGCTTTTCGAGCTTCGTTGTAAGGGCAAAATCGCTGTGTGATTTCCGAGTGGAAGTTTTCCCACAGTCTTAGCTCCTCACGTCTTTCCTGACCCGCTAGCCCATTCATGGCGTTCCTATACCATTCTGTGAAGGGTGCCAATTCCTTCCCCTTCGTCCTGTTTAGGGCGCATATGATCCTATCATGATCCGCCTTCCAATGGTGTGGGTTCCTTCGAAAATAATCCGCGCATGAGGTTAACCAGTGTTCCACTTTCTGGTGTTCATGATTTTCGAAGTAGGGTGGCAGTTCAGCTGGTTTTCGACTTGCTCCAGCTACTGCCCGGGTCATCAAGGCTGCCAACTCCTCTGCCTCGAATTGCGGAGGTCCTCCTCCTCCACCGGGAGGTCCACCGCCGCCGCCGCGGGGAGGTCCACCGCCTCCGCCGCCGGGAGGTCCACTGCCTCCGCCGGGAGGTCCACCGCCTCCGCCGGGAGGTCCACCGCCTCCACCGGGAGGTCCACCGCCTCCACCGGGAGGTCCACCGCCTCCGCCGGGAGGTCCGCCGCCTCCGCCGTTTGGGTCCTTCTTAGGAGGGACTGGAGGTGGTTCCGCACTTTGGAGATCTGCTTCCGTACCGGGAATTGTTCCGGCATAGGAGGCTCCTCCAAAGGGACTTGGGAGCGGTAGGGGGGTGAAACCTTGGTTTCTCGGTAGTGTAGTCGGGGCCTTTTCAAACCTCCTTTCTAATGCCAGGGTCACCTGGTCGGCGATTATTTCGCTCATATCCGTCCTGACACTAACCACTTCAGTAAGGACATCCCGTTGGAACCTATCAAATCGTTTTGACAAGTTCTCTAATTCCTTTTTCCTAGAGTCGTGTCTTCCGTTTTCCCATTCTCTGTGACATTCGGTATTGGCTACGTACTCAGCCAATTTGTCATTGAGACCATCCGTTATGTCTTTATGGTTCTTCGCAGTTTTGCTTTGGAATTTCTTGAAAGCCCTTCGATCAGCCATTCTGTCTTCCTTCAATTGCTCAATCATTTGAGCCAAGGTATTATCTCTTTCCATTGCATCCACTCTGCGTTCTACTCCCTCGCGTTCTAATCGAGCAGTCTTTCGAGACTGCTCCTGCTGGGCCAGATTTGATCGGACCATTTCCTCAGCTACCTTCAAATGGTAGCTTTCCAACTCCGTTGCCACATCGTTTTGTAACCCTTGGGCTGCTCGTTCCAACCGGGTGAGTTCATCTCCCATGAACTTTTCACCTTGATCCACTCGTTTCTTCACCCCGGCCAGCTCATCGGCAATTCCCCTTCCAGCCTCAGTCAAGGCTGCGTATGCGACTTGCTGGTCGTTTTGGGTCTTAGCGATTGTTCGGTCTAGCTGGGCCGTTACTCTTCCTACAAGGGTTGCAAAGTTCTTAAATCTTTGCTCCTCCGAGAAGGGGTTAGGAAGGGGGGGTGGTCCTCCACTTCCCATTAGGCCGCTGAACGGATCATTTCCTCGTGAAAAGAGATCAGTTGATCCTCTCGGAAATAAACTAGTCCATTTTTTTGGAGCTTTAGAGGTTGACTCGGTCATGTCGACGTCGGGGGATTCCCCACTCTCAGTGATCTGAGGAAGGTCCGACATATTGTTCTTCGTTTATTTCGCGTTGGTGTGTAAGCTCAATTTCCAACGCCCAAGGAGCCAACGATCCTTCGTATCCGTCTTCGCTTTGGTAGAAAAAGTAGGTTTCGATGTTATACGTCGTATCGCAGGTGGGTTCCTCGTAAGGTTCCCAGTCAGGGTCGTTGAAGTAGTGGTGGAAGAAATCAGAGCCTATCCACTCTTCGGTGTTGGTGAACTAAGATGGTTCTTCTTCTTCGAATAGGGAAATATCTGCTAATTCGGATTCCCAGATGGTTTCGAAGGCGCTGTAGATAGGCGTGGATTGTGGTTCGAAGGTGGTGTTTGAATGTTCTTCAAAATCTACTAACAAAGTTTGTGGTCTTATCGGAATCATTCAAAGAGCCTTGGTAACCAGAGGTTATCAATATAGTGTTAGGGGGTAGGTAACTCTAAAGTCAAGCGAGTATACACTAGGCCCTGTAATCTTCTGTCTCGGAGATAGTCAAGAAGGCTCGTAAAGATAGAAGTAAAGTAGAACGAATATATTGATAAGATCTCTTCTCCGGTTGCTGATGATAGACTAAAAAGCTCGGGAGGCACCTCGATATTTATAATGCGCGTCTGGGTGGTCGCGCCCTACATCTAATCCCTTACTGACTATGTACCTGCCATACTAACGATTCAGTGTTCTTGGAGTGCAAACCCCATTTGACCCTGAATACTAACTTCCCCGCTCTCTTCCTAAGTGGAGTGATCAGCTCCGTTCAAAGGACTTATCAATAACTCTTCTATGTGCATAGCTTAGAGTGCATGACGAAGATAACTAACTCGACTAATGAGTTGTTATTATCCAATCGTAAACTAGTCTCCGGATGACTCTAGTTATACGCGAGTAGAGGATGGTGCAGCTACTTCTCGGAATAGCACACCAAGACTTCCAGAGGTCATAGCTCAATAACTAACCGACCAATCTGGTTCAAATAAGTCTTATCTTATAGAGCGGAGCTCCTTCCATGTTATCCAGCGAAAACCCCTCGGTCGCATGCCTCGTATCTCCGCGGAGCGGGCTGCATAGATGCCTTATCGTTCCATGCGATAATATGATGTCGTCACGATAACTACGGCGGGGCCCGGAGTCGAACACGTGACCTTATGCATTTAGTTACGTGTCGTACCGATTACGCTGTCTGAGTATAACAGTCGGCTCGCTTCCCCTCTCCCTTGGGGTCCTGATTTATTTCTTGATTCCCTCGGTTCCATCCCTGGTTGAGGCCTCTCGTCTTCGTGATGTTTCCCCTCTTCCTACCCCGCCTCCCTTAGACGTTGGCATGGTCGGCAACCCCCTTTTCTACCTTCAACAGACGGCCGGGACTACAGTTGCAGTAGGAGAGAACACCTTACAGGCTACGGTCGATCTCTCCACTCTCTTGCCCCTGTAAGAGGCTGCCTAGTCAGACACGAACGCAGTTACCGATAGTTGTCGTTCACGGAATTGGGTCTACCCCTCCGCTACTCTTTGGGGCCTTTTTGGCTGGCAGGTGGTGGGATCCCCTCCACTACAGTGACGCTATCTCTCCCAGAACAAGGGACTACATGAGAGACGCAGTAAAACACCTGCTTTGCTTAGTAGGGCTCCTCTCCACGGTTGGATCGGCTGGCACCCTACTGCCACACCCTCTCAGGCTGGCACCTTACTGCCTAAATCGTCGAATGTCCCGGAGGACAAACGGCCGCTGGTACGCCTGTCACACACCTCCTCTCCTCGCTTCTCGGTTGCCGCCTTTGGGGTAGTTTCCCTTATACCCTTCGTGTCCGGGGCTTCGGCTCCCTCCCCCTAGCCCTTGTCATATAGCCGTGGGGTTCCTATCACGGATTTGAGTAGTGATCGTTGGCCCTTCAGGGTTCAGTTTGGGTTTCTGCCTTTAGGTGTCTCGTTCTTGGGGTTGGGGCATGTTCTTGGTTCACTGTTGGGTAGTTAGCTTTCTTTTGTCGCTTGGCGGTGGGGGTTATTGGGTGGAGCAGTTTACGGGCAGGATTTCGGGCAGCAGTAGTTTTCTATACCCCAGAGGGTTTTTTTAGCTCTGTCGTTCGGCCCGGGGCCGGGGAGGAGGGTTTTTTGGCGTCATAGCTAGCGCTCCATATGCCTTTTGTACCTTAAACAGAATTCAAATGAGTCAAACAAAAAAAAAAAAAATACCCTACCTTTAAGTCATCCTCCGTCTCCGCTACACCTCCGGCGATTGAAAACTCAACACCATGATTTCTATCGTAGCTTTCATCGTCTAGCACCACCCCCGCCCCCATCTCCCTCCATCTAGCCTTGGCTACAGGAGGTGGACTCGCTTCCCCTCTCCCTCGGGGTCCTGATTTATTTCTTGATTCCCTCGGTTCCATCCCTGGTTGAGGCCTCTCATCTTCGTGTTGTTTCTCCTCTTCCTACCCTGCCTCACTTAGGTGTTGGCACGGTCAGCAACTCCCTGTTCTACCTTCAACAGACAGCCAGGACTACAGTTGCAGTAGGAGAGAACAGCTTACAGGCTACGGTCAATCTCTCCCTTTTCTTGCCCCCGTAAGAGGCTGCCCAGTTGGACACGAACGCGGTTACCGATAGTTGTCGTTCACGGAATTGGGTCTACCCCTCCGCTACTCTTTGGGGCCTTTTTGGCTAGCAGGTGGTGGGATCCCTTCCACTACAGTGACGCTATCTCTCCCAGAACAAGGGACTACATGAGAGACGCGGTAAAAGTCCTGCTTCGCTTAGGGCTCCTCTCCACGGTTGGATCGGCTGGCACCCTACTGCCACCTTCTCTCAAGCTGGTACCTTACTGCCTCAATCGTCGAATGTCCTGGAGAACACATGGTCGCTGACACGCCTGCCACACATCTCCTCTCCTCGCTTCTCGGTCGCCCCCTTCGGGGTGGTTTCCCTTATACCCTTTGCGTCCGGGGCTTCGGCTCCCTCCCCCTGGTTCTCGTCATATGGCCGCGGGGTTCCTATATTGGATTTGAGTTGCGATCATTGGCCCTTCGGGGTTTGGTTTGGGTTTCTACTTTTAGGTGTTTCGTTCTTGGGGTTGGGGTGGGTTCTTGGTTCACTGTCAGGTAGTTAGCTTTCTTTTGTCGCTTGGCAGTGGGGGTTATTGGATGGAGCAGTTTACGGGAAGGATTTCGTGCGGGAGTAGTTTTTTCTACCCCAGAGGGTTTTTTTAGCTCTGTCGTTCAGCCTGGTCTGGGGGGGGGCTGTTTTTTAGGCATCATAGCTAGCACTCTATATGCCTTTTTGTCCCATAAACAAAAATATAAATGAGTCAAACAAAACAAAAAAAACAAAAATCCCTAGCTTTAAGTCTATCAACCCCGACTGGAAAAGAGATCTTATCAATATATTCATTCTACTTTACTTCTATCTTTATGAGCCTTCTTGACTATCTCTGAGACAGAAGATTACAGGGCCTAGTGTATACTCGCTTGACCTTAGATTTACCTACCCCCTAACAGGGGTATTCACAAATTGAATCCTCAGCATACAGGACCCAGAAGAACAAGATACTGGATTCAAGCAAGATAAAAGGACTTTTTTTTTTTGGTAGGCCGCTGATTTGACTTTCTTAGGTCATGGGTTTGCCGCTCCTCTCGCAGGCGAATAATATCCTCCTCCATGATAATGCAGGCCTTAGAAAGTACTCAGTGATCAGCTTTAACTGCCTTCTTGGCCTCATGACCTTTTCGGAGTCCTTGAACCTCTGCTTTGACAATTTCTACTTCTGTAAGTGCACGCTCAGTAAGATCAGCTAGGTGAAGTACAACTGTAAGGTATGATTTCCGAGAGCTTGTAGGAGAAGAGGGAAAAAAGCTTGTAGCAGCTAAAGTTTGTTGACGTAGTTGGTGGCGGTTGCGGCGGGTTGCAAAAATCGCAGTTGGGCAATTGGGAGTAGTGGTTTTTATAACCTTTGTTATCTTTACCAATACTTTATTCAGGTTGAAGGGAACTATACTAGTTGCCCGAAAGGCAGACTGAATAGTCTTAGGTATGAAGATAAGAGCCCGGGCTTCACTATAGAAGGTCCAAAATATTTCCTGTTTTACCCCAGTTCGAGTATTCCGCATGTGTGTATCTGCCACCTTTCCATAGTAGTGCTGGAGCGAGCCAAAAATGCCAGCATCTAAGGGTTGAAGCAAGTGTGTGGAGTGTGCTGGAAGGCAGAGAATTTGAATGTTTCTCTCTAGAGCAAGCTGGCAAAATTGCTATGTAATATGTGACCCATGTCCGTTGAGAATGAGAAGCCGTAGTTGCTTGGTGTAGGTTCTAGGTTCGAAGTGCTCGTGCAGCCAGGCTACTCCAAGCTGGACATCGGTCCAATCATTTTTGCTATACGTAAACCGAGTCTTAGGATGATCAGTTTTCTGATGCCATCCCAGATAGTGACCTCTACCCTTGTAAACCACAAAAGGTGGAAGGGCAACTCCAAGTGCCGAGACTGATTCTAAAACAGTCAACATTTCTCGAGATCCATCTTGTGCGACATGTGGATTTCGTCTTACAATATAGCAGATTACTTTTGCCTTCAAGGAAAAGCCAAGAATGAATCCTTTTTCATCCATGTTCCAGATATTCTCTGGTAAGAAGTGGTGCTTGCATAGCAGTTTCTGAAGCTTGTTGTAGTAATCACGAAGCGTAATCAGATTATTGGTAAAGACCCTTTGTCGGTCAATTTGGGTACTATATTTCGCTGCAAGCTGTGGATAGCGATCTAGGAAGCATGTTATCCAGTTTTTGCCTAAGAGAGCTAATTCTGGATCTCCTTCTTGCTCAGCTCTCTACTGGGCCAAAACATTGGCCATTCCTCTCAACATATCCATTCTTGATGGAAATCCCCAATCATCAAGCTGCTGACACCACCGCTCTAGTGCTTTTTCAGCCATTGGAGAAAGCTTTTGCTGATCTAAATGAGCCTCCCGTCTCTCTCTTGCTCCCTTCCACCGGTCATTCAATGTGGATCCCGCAATACCATACTCTAATGTGAGCGTTGCCCATGGGGTACCCTTCTCCCGCCTCTGCAGCAATGCAGCCCGAATTCGCTCCTCTCTCTCACAGCCAGTTACCTTTCGAGCCTTCACGCGTGCCATTGTTGTACAAGGTGATGTTACCGATTATTTACTTTCTTGGAATATGACATAGTATTTAAATGCGGGGTATCTCACTAGGCTGACACATCATTTGAGACATCCGGTTACCCTGTGGGATACGTTAGTTGTAGCCCAGTTGGCGGCGTTTGTGAACGCAATCGATATTTCTACACATGTACTACCAAATTCCGGCTCCTCTTGCTTAGACACAGCGCTATTATGGTCGAACCAAAGCTGGCAAAGTTAATGCCACTTCGTGGTGTAGCTGATAGCGTGAGCACTCGTACTTTCATAGTGCATCAGGTTGAAGCCCCCATCAACAGTTGTTATGCTTAGTCACCTTTTCAACCCTTGCAGCCCAAATCACGTGTTGCGTGCTGTACCACCCGGCAACAAGGAAGGGGTTGTTTTACTTTTCTGCATGTAGCATGGGACATGAGGCTCAACGAACAGACCCCAGCCCCCCTGTTTGTTGACCCCCCCGTGTTAAGCAAAAAAAACTTGAACTCCTTAAGCACCACCTGCCCCTGAACCACTGTCAGTATCCTGCAATTACCATCGCCCTCACAATCCAAATCGATGAGAGATGCAGGCTGAAATCTGGCCCTTCAAAACCTACTTCCCTGATCTTCGCGGAGCTTGCGCCTGCAGAAAGAAGAAATAAAGGGGCATAGATTCGGAGGGGAGATGCCGCGGAGCAGTTCTGCGAAAAATTTAACCTTCTGCGACGCAGAAGGGTTCGCACGCTAAGTGAGCAAAGTTGAAGATGGATCATCTTACACCGGTGGTGAAGGGACAGGGACCGTGCTAGTCAGTAATGGAGATGAGGGTGCTGGAGCAAAGCTACAGCGATCCAAGATGACGAGTTCTTTGTCCATGGAGGGGTTGTCCACTGTCACTACAACCACCATCAACGATATTCAGGCCGCCGGTCATGGCCTTTTAGAAGAGCACGAAAAAGGAGAAAGGGGAGATCTTTGGACATGGAAAGACTCCGATGATGAAATACTCGCCATCTGACCTGCCAATCGAGGCTCGGTGCGGCAGCTTCGCGACACCGAAGCAGAAGGCCTCATTCGAGAGAAGGGGTATGCTACACGTTGGTCATCTAGAAAGGAAGAGGGTGGGGTTAGGCGGTGTAGGTGCGGGGAGTAGCGATGAGAACATGGGTGGGGTGGGGGTAGAGGAGGATGGGGGATTAGGAGGGGGTAAGGTCTGCGCCCAATCTTGGGCGGATTCTAAGGAGTATTACAAACTGGGCACGTAAGGTTCTTGGGAGGTCGCGGCTGGAGCGGTTGATGGTAGTGAGGTTGGCGGATAGGAACAAAAGCTGGCACCTGGCACCTGTGACATTGCAAGCACACCCAAAATGCGTGGGAAGTGCTTGTACCTTGCCTGGCACACGGCATGGCACCTCACGTATTCTCACTCGCCTGGCACTTGTGGCAGTGCGGAAGAGCCAGACCACGATTGGCTCAACACTCTGAAGGGATCCCCTTTTCTTTTTTCAACCGGGCGAGAGACTGGCACACGTACGGTACCGAAAAGGTCGGCACGGCGGCTTGGCGCCAAGGACGTCGGGTATATACCGGTAGATGGGGCATCCCCACCATCTCGGTTCCGACGCGACCGAGACAGCTACAACAACAACAACACCACCAACAGGACACTAACTCACTCACGATAGTACTACTGCCGCCGCCACCACAACCACAGCGCACGGCGAACCGTGGCAAAGGAAGCCAGCAAACAGCGGCTCCGACACCACTGAACCACCACCCCACGCGAAGCGAGCAGCGCGGGACGGGCGCATCACGATCAAGAGGTACGTCGATCGCATCAAAGACGGAATAAAGGCGCGAACGGCAGAACAACCGTGCACAGTTGGCTAACGGCTGTGCCAGGATCAATTAATCGCCAGAAGGACGGGATGTCGGAGGAGGAGGCGTCAAGGGTTCCCGAGACAACATTACCGGAGACGCCATCGGAGGAGCGGGAGCGGCGACCGGTAGTAATGGTGGCAGCGACACAGGAGTCCCCGGTAGAGTTCCGGCTGGAGGACGAGGTGCACGACATCCGCGATGATGTCCGGCGGTTGGCGACTCGGTTCGACGGGCTGGAGGAACGGTTTGACCGGGTGGAGAAGAGGATGGACGAGAGGATGGACGAGAGCGACCGGAGGATGGACGAGCGGTTCGACTTGGTCAAGGTGTGGTGCGAGGGGGTAGCGCTAAAGCTGGATGCGATGGACCAGAACTGGAAGGGGATGGAGGCGTTGCAGCGCACGATCCTGGAGCAGCTGGCAGAGATCAAAAGAGGGGCCGGGCCCGCGGAGGAGGGGAACCAATAGAATAGAATAGAATAAAGCGGCTGGCACCCTAGTTACCCACGAAGCATCACTGGAGAAGTGATACTAATACGAATAAGTATCGTGACATCCTGACCACTAATGAAATCCCGGATCAGATTGTGAAGGGGGGGTCGTAGGGGCGAAGCCCCTACCTTGAGCGTCAGCGTCACCCCCAACGAAAAGCGACATCGTGAGTATAGTGACATCGGACCACAAGTGAAACTGACGAGAACAGTGACAATCGGACTACAAGCGAAAGGACGACTAACAGTGAAAAGTGTGAGTATCGTGAAAGTACACCGAGCGAAACCGTCGGGTGTGATCTAATCTGATCATCTCGGGGCATACGAGTACTAGCCACGGACGGAGAATTATGTCAGGTGCCTAGCTTCAGTCAGTGATATCAACCCCCCACTCGCACCCCCGCCACCCCGTCCTCCCTTCTACCGGACCCCGCCCAACCCTCGGCCTGCGCCACATAAAACAGCACCGCAAAACAGATTCCGCCTCCCTACACCTGCGCAATACCCTTTTCAACGGCCCCCTTCCACCCCTCTAGCACAAGCATAATCGCCCGTGGCTGGTGTAAATACTTCCACATCCTCTCGACAGCCACCATTCTAAAGGGTAACAGGGATATACGGCCACGCACAGGTGTAGAGGTCAATGGTGGCCTTCCGCATCTTCCAGGGCGGAAATAAAGCAGGCAGGGTATTTGAATGGGAGGTACTCTTATAAAGGTTGTCGTGCACTGGAAAGACAAGGGTGGGCACGCGACCATGGTCCTTGAGAACGGCGGCCCAGGAGGGTCCCCATCGGCAGCTACTCGAGTAGAGTCGGATCGTAAATATATCCGATCACGCTAGGGGCGTCGGCGGTTGTAGGCATGCCCTAATTGGCGGAAGGAAGGACAATTCAAAGCCAGTAAGGCCATTCGAGTGGTTAGTCACCGCCATCCCCCCCTTTATATAGCCGGCGACCCAATAAATGAACGAGCTACTTGTAGTGCATTTGTGCGATTGTCATTTACTAGGATTGGCCCACAATTTGGATTCTCCTGGGCAGAGCCACGGCGATAAGCAGGGCGGGGAAGTAAACCGGCATCGTAGATGTTGGAAATGAAGCCTTAGGAGTTGGCATTTGGGAGATCCAGTCCTAACTTGACCAAACAAAATTTATGGTGAAAGATTTGGGGGGGGGATATAGTACTTGTATATAACTACCAACAACAACACTCCGTAGTAATTGTAATCCTGCCATTCACTCCAGACTTTGGACAGATAAGGCCCACCGGTATCATCTTGATCTTCCGCTTTCCCGTGTGCCCCGCTACAGCGTTGAGTCACCAAATCAGAGTGAACCGGGAGGGGGGGGGCGTGTGAAGATTCTTGAACCCTACTGGTGCAGAACCAAGTGCCAACATCCTGGCTATGGTGCTGCAACTCCAAGGAGAGTGTGATAATTCGGGGACAACAAGGTGCCGTCACCGTGGACATAGCTAAGAAGTCTAGACAATACGCAGCCCCACTTCGCTGGCCGTGCCCTCCATCGCCCACGGAGCGCCGCAGTCCTCCGCAAAGGAAGAATTCCTGCAAAGTGATTCACGATATTGCAGGCTGGACGAGGGGGAACAGGAGTGGACTACCAGTTCCTACCAGCGCGGAACACCGTCGGAAACTCCACGGGGACAACGGCAGAGCGTGCGGGACTAGGAAAAGTAACCAACTAGAAGCCATGAGTGGCGGCTGAACTGTTGGAGTGTGGTAGGGAGGAAGCGTCGGAAATCGAGATATTGTTCCTGGAGGCAAGGTGTGCGTATGCCTGATCGGCTATATCTCCTGTAGGCTACATGCTAGAATAAAACACAGGAAACCGCAAGAGCCCCGTGTGTACAGTACAGCAGTGTGCCATACAAGGCGGAGGGCAAAAGTCACCGGTAGAAGGGCGTTTTACATGCACAGCGACCATATTTTCACAAAGTCATGACACCACCTCTGTTCAATCGATTAAAACCAACATTTATTGCATATCCAAGCGAATCCCTGGAGTTTCCCCTTCGAGGCTGTCACAAATACAGAATTCATTTTTCAGGATATCTATTGATCAAAGAGTAAGGGCGGGCTAGGGTCTTGACGCCATTTGTATGGGAAACTGTGGTTTTGTCGCCGTTTTCCAACCCGAATTAATTAATTTTAAACTTGCCAAAACATCAGTCCATCTCTGCTGGCCCTGGGCTTTTCGTGTCACAAGTTGGCATAGTTCTGAACCTCGTACTAGTCTTTCTTTCTTTGTATGATATTCATTGGGCAATCGGGAAAGGAAATTCGACTACTTGAAGTCGGCTACCCCTGGTGTCGTACGCGTACACTAGCGGCAATTTCTTCCTCTAGCCCCGTACAAATTCCACGAATAGTGCTAGAGATCGGAAGCGCGAAGGGGCATTAGAAGGTTCCCAGATCATACAACGGCACAACTCTATCGACTGTTAACAAGCTGGCTATGTTATTGAAGAAGAGAGTGAAATATGGCGAATCTGAAGAAATCACCCAACGTGTAATAGAGGGGAATGAGAAGGCGATAGACCTAAGCCATCCTACCGTATGATACATCCTCTCTTTGGCAATATCGCCCTTTCACCTGACAGCTGGGGAGCAAGAAGGTGGCTGGCCGGGAGCCTGCCGAAGTCCGTGGACTCCAAGGGCTTCCGGCCCGTCTACCAAGTCAGCATAATTGAAACACAGGTACAAGTAACATTAAGAAACCTAAACCCCTTTGGGCGGGCTCGTGAGTGGCGCGGTAAATCTCCGAGAGAACAAAAACTGAATGCTTTGGAAATCGCCAAGAGGCTGACGGCGTTACGAGGGAAGCTCCTAGCCTGAAAGGGGTAGCCAGGTGGAGGAGGAAGAGGTAGTAGATGAGCTAAAAACTTGTAGATCATTGACCCAACGGATATTCTGTTGTTTGTCGCACGGAAAAACAAAGATTGGTGGAGCTTAAGGGAGGGCGTGTTGAAAGAGAAATGGGGTAGGCAATCATTGCTGAAAGAGCGCTGGATGCCGGGCAACGGTTCGGGGAAGTGGTGGTGGTGGTGGTGTGGTGCCAAGTGAGAGTAGCCGTTGTTTGTATGTACTCGTAATGAGTGCAGTACAGCCAGCACCGTATAATTCATCACCGATTCGGGGTGGTGACCGATGTTTAAAATAAAGAGGGAATTGGATGGCTATAGTGTTCAATATACACAGAGGTAGAAGTTCCCAAATTGGCAGCGTGCTCTACGATAGTGTATCCGAGACCACCGGTATCATACGAGTAGTCCAGGTCAAGGTTGCAAAAACCCCTACCTCTCCCCGACTAAACCTAACTGGGCGAATCCTTGTGGAGGTAACTGCCATGGGGACTCTGGCAACCTCTCGTGATGTGGTAGTACCGGTATTGCACTGCTGCATGAGCGCATATCCTCTTCATTATGCTTAGTGACCCTGTTCCAACTGCACGACTACGGAAATTGCTGGGCCGTACTCGTGTACATGCTCTAGCCTTATTGTTAAGTATAGTACCGGTACCCTATCCAACGGGACGATTGAACCTCACGCGTTATCTTGGACGGCCAAAAATTGTATCCTCAACAGAGCTGGGTGGAGTGTGTCTTGTCACACGACATTTGCTGGACATCTACCGGTATGATATGATACCTTAAAATAATTACCATATGCCTGCCTCGTACCACCCCAATACCACCTCTATCCCATTCCCATTGCCAGTTCCCACAGAGGGGCCCATGCGTGCCCAGAAACAAGGTCTGCTAGCTTTCATGGGCCTCACGAAATTATAATTGATACAATTCAGGAGTATCGTGTCTTTGATTTTCACTGTTTTATGCTCCTGCTCTAATTGTGAAAGTTCGATCGATTTTTCGGGCAGGATTATGCGCTGGATTAACCTTGCAGATGGGACAGATAGAGTACTCGCACCTGTATCCCGGGATGCACAGCTACTGTATTCAGACTCTGCTCGCGCTCATGGTGTGCAGGAAAATCCTCTGCAGTCCGGAGATTGCTGTCAACTTATCATCTCAGGTAAATTTAGACTATTCTGGGGCGTAAAAAGAGGTGCACCAAACACTGATTATTGTCCAAGGCCAACCAACTGCCGCGACACTTCCCAGGCTATGACACGAGGGACCCGGCTGCAGGGTTAGGGTACCGTATTGTTCACTGTTCTCGAGCGCCTCCCCCTCCAGGCTGCTAGTTTAAGACTTCCGAGTTGCTCGGAGTGAACTTTCATCCTACTCACTGCCCCGAGACGCCGTCGCTCTAATACCCATTCTGTACCCCTATGCCAGATCTTCAGGCTCCTTTGAAGTCGAATAGCCCGACCCGGGCCTAGGATTACGTGCCAAAGCTACCTCAAAACTAGAGAATTATTTATCGCCATATTCAAGGTTGGGTCCTTGGCACCCCGTTCTATTATAGAGTCCCATATCTAGTGGTATTGACTTGTCTTAGCGCGAGCGAAACCATTTTGAACCTCCTCGGTTGGCGAGATCGTCCACCTTTCCCATTTCGGATACGCTAGAGACATCTCGTTAATTACAGCACTTTCCTACCCAACCTTTGTAAGCGGCCCTACAGTGAGCTAAAAGCTACGAGTAGAGCACAGTATGGACCAGTAGGCTCCCCTTCCCTTTAAGGTCTGCGATTTCAAAAGCAATAAGCACGCGCCTAATATCCTTCCCAGAGGAATCCAGGGTGATATCCGGGGAAACTTCAGCGCAAACGCCGGGGACTATAACGTTTTCGGTAGCAATAACAACAATAACGTAAACACGGAGTACCTGAACAATGCCGCTAATCACGGAACAATTTATCAAGGATGTATGTTTGGAGCTGGGGAGAGAGGTATTATCAGCTTTCCCCAGCGATTTCCGGCGAAGATCTAACGCGCTGTTGCAACTAGAACAAGCATCCAGGCCTTATCGGATAATTCCCTATTGCAGGAATAGCGAGTTCACTGGCCGTGAGGATCGCATTGAATCGCTAAGGAGGTTTTCTCAGCGTGCCGGACACAACCGGATCGCACTTCATGGATTAGGCGGTTCTGGGTACGTATTCATGATCGCCATTTTAGGAGTCTACTAACCTCGCTTAGGAAAACCCAGATTGCCCTCGAATACCTCTATCGGCACGCAATGGAGAGCGAATGTGATATTTTCTGGGTGCACGGGAGTGGGCTACCAAAATTTAGTGAGGACTTCAGAGCTATTGCACAGCTTGTTCGGATTCCACCAGGAAGCGGTGAGCCAGACGAAGAGGGGTTCCTGTTAAATATAAAGAGGTGGTTTGAAGGACAAGCCAGTGGCGATTGGGTTTTGGTGATTGACAATGCCGACAATGAGGAGGACTTCCTGGGCAACAGCGGTCGCATTTCCAAATTTGTACCACAAGGGTCTCGGGGTACCTTGATACTCACCACCAGATCGACCCAGGTTGCATTACGAGAGCGTTGTGAAAGGATTGAGGTCAAAGAAATGCCGGAGAATGAAGCTCAAGAATTGTTATCGAAACACTTGGGTAACTGGAACAGTTCAAGAGATGAAGAAAAAGAGGCGATCACAATGATCCTGAATTCTATCCATCACATCCCACTGGCTATCATAGGGGCGGCAGCTTTCATGACAGAAACCCAGACTCCGCCTTCTACTTACTGGACTATTTTTCGGGGAAGCGACGAACACGCCAAGAGACTTCTTTCGCGGCCGTTTTGCGATATCCAGCGAGAGACCGATATTACTGAGAGCACCCTCACTACGTACTTCATCACCTTTGACCGAATTACAAGGGGGATGCCCCTAGCGGCAGATCTTTTGCGTTTAATCACCTTCTTCGACCGGCAGAACATACCCGAAGAGCTGTTGAGCCAAAGTGGTTTGGAAGGGATAGACGATCAAATCCAGTTTCGTGAGGCCATTGGAAAACTATTGGGATTTTCGCTAGTTACGACGGTCGCACATGAGGACAAGACATTTTACGAGCTACATCGATTAGTGCAACTTTCTTTGCAAGTGTATTTACCAGCAGAAGAATTGAGTCGATGGAAGGCCAATGCTCTGGGAGTGGTTTCAAGGTTGTTCCCTCGGCGGTGGACCACGTGGAAAGATCTTGGTCCTACGTACATTCCACATGCACTTGCAGTAACCAAAGGTTTAACGGATCCCATAGCCGAAGCGCTGTGTTTTCGCCTAGGACTGGGCTTGCAGCATATGGGTTCCTACAATAATGCAGAAAGTCAATTGCGTCGATGTATTGCACTTCGGGAAGAGAAGAAAGAGCATGACTGGGATGAGGAGGGTCCGAGGAGAGTTATATGCCTGGGTTCGATATGCATAGGTCAAGGAAAGGCAAATGTGGCTGAGGACGTGCTTCGGGGGTTATTAGAGGATATTGGGAAATCATTGAACCCAAATCATCTGATCGTCCAGGACGCAATTCGAGACTTGGCTATGGCTCTATCTCAGCAAGGAAAGTTCCACGAATCAGAGAAGATGCATCGGCGTGCGCTGGAGGGGCACGAGAAGATACTTGGACCAGACCACCCAAACACCCTAACCAGTGTCAACAGCCTGGCTGGGGTGCTGCGGGACCTAGGAAAGTACGACGAATCAGAGAAGATGTTTCGGCATGGACTGGAGCGGCATGAGAAGATTCTTGGACCAGACCACCCAAACACACTATCGAGTGTCAACAACCTAGCACTGGTGCTGCAAGACCAAGGAAAGTACAATGAATCAGAGAAGATCCACCGGCGTGCGCTGGAGGGGCACGAGAAGATTCTTGGACCAGACCACCCAAACACCCTATCAAGTGTCAACAACCTGGCTGCAGTGCTGCGAGGCCAAGGAAAGTACGAGGAATCAGAGAAGATGCATCGGTGTGCACTGGTGGGCCACGAGAAGATTCTTGGACCAGACCACCCAGACACACTATTG
>LN891080.1:145801-159500 GCA_900010015.1 Tuber aestivum
GTGCGAGAAGATTCCTGGGCCAGACCACCCAAGCACCCTAACCAGTGTTACCAACCTGGCTCTGGTGCTGCAAGACCAAGGAAAGTCCGAGGAATCGGAGAAGATGCATCGGCGCGCACTCCAGGGGCTCGAGAAGATCCTTGGACCACACCACCCAAAAACCCTATCAAGTGTCAACTGCCTGGCTCTGGTGCTACGATCCCAAGGAAAGTACGACGAATCAGAGAAGATGCATCGGCGCGCACTCCAGGGGCTCGAGAAGATCCTTGGACCAGACTACCCGGGCACCCTATCGGGTGCCGGCGGCCTCCCTCCGGTGGTGCAGTTCCTGGGTGGGTGTGGCGTGTCCGAGAATGACAGACTAGAGGTCGTGGGTGGCGAGCCGGTGGAATGTAGTACGAAGGCAGTGTTGGTCATTTTTATCTTTTCTTGCGCGTTTTTTTCCCTTGGTACTTCTCTCTTTTACCAGTATATTAGTTCCTATGCTTTCCCACCCGATACGATAAATTCCTTGTAACTAATCAATCGTTTTACATTTTCTACTCGCTGTCATGAGAACTCACTCGTTTGTTGTTATCCAATGTTGTATGCCAAAGACCGAAGCATAATGCGAATCACGGGCCGCCCTCCCTTACCCTCACCGCTATCAGATCTCCTGTCGGCTTTCCTTCTGTGACTTTGTTGGCCCTGCACCCCAACATATAAAAAGACCATGTAGTATCATACACGTCCCCTCTCTGCGCTTCCGCCAAAGGCCTGATGCCGTATCCTCCCCGTGCCCGTGCGGGCCGTGAACTACAACCTGCTTCATTATGGGACACTACCGGCCACCCCCACACCCATCTAGTGTCAGCAATCTGGCTACAGCGCGTCTTGTATGCCAAGGACGGTACGATGAGGGAGAGAGGTGAGCTGTTGCCTAGTGTATGGCGAAATACGAGTTCTCGCTTGTTTGCCGAAATCGCACGGATATGACTTGGTCTTCCGTAATTTAGGTCTTATTCTTTTGATCTCCTGTGCTCATGGGGTGGGAAGATTCAGGATCAGTTACCCTGAAATATGCAGCTCCACGGCTCATCATCCCGTTGAAAAGTACCAGGAGGGGGGTTAGAAGTCCGGAAATGAGAGGTGGTGTGGAGGGGAAAGGGTGTACGGGGGGGACAGGGGACATAGCGAGGGGAATGGAGTGGGGAAGCGGGCGGGGGGTGGAACGGAGCGTAGGTGGAGAGAAGGGAACAAGGACACGATAGCGGGGAGAAGAGAAGGAAAGAGAAGAATGTGAGAAAAAAAGCAGGAATGTGGGAGCAGTCTTCGCAGGCAGCCAGGGTGACCCGCAATAGCATGTAAATACAGTCTTGCCAGGCCGGGTAAAAGTAACACTGGCCGGGGCTTTATGGGTGCCTGGCGCCGGTGGGCTTACAGAATGTGCCTTATAGTTTTCAAATATTTTGTCCATCCGGAGCAGATATCCCGCCGGTATCGGTAAATCCCCCGAGACTCCTTAAAATGTCTTCAAATACCTGTGTATGTGCAAATACCTACAGATATAATCTCTTAGGATGCTTGCGAATATCAGACGTTACTATGTTGGAAATGGCGAGGTGCTGCCCGGCATGCCCTCAAGATGGTTGGTTGGTTTGTTCGCATAGTTCCCGGGAGTGGGCTTTGGTTTTGGGTGCACTTTGGTTTTTCGGGAACCTACTTTGGCCGGGGGAATCCGCGGGGGTCTTGGAGTAATGTATCCACCGGACGGATGGCCGGAAGGCCGGAAGGAAAGCAGAAAGGCCGTAAGCAAGGCCAGAGGCTGTGGGCAGCGGGAGTTGTGTCTTTCCTTTGCTAGGTTTTCTTGTTCGCCAGTGTGCGGGAGATGTACCTGGAAGGTCAGGACTTCGTTGGTTTAAACGTTGCGATCGGCGAAGGCTATCGCAACAGCGAAACGAAGGAACAAGTGGAGAAAAAACGGCGAAGCTGTTGAAACAGTGAGAACGGAATGATGGTTTTGGAACTGGTTGAGTGACGAGAAGAATAATGAATTGCTTGATTAACTTCTCAGTAGAGAGCGAACTACCCAGACTATCTACTGTTGAGAGCGAGACACAAGTTGCGAGTAAATCAACAGTAGGAAGTAAACAGTAACAGAAAGAAGAAAAGAAAGGCAAGGAGGTATGTTCAATAGTACCAATATTGTGAGGGGGTTTTGAGATGGCGATCAAGACTAATGCAAGGAGAAAATCAATAGTGCTAGTAATACTACGGTAGTGCCAGAAGCATATTTCAACACTCCCCCTCTTCTGCCATACCGTGAGAAGGAAAAAATAAAAATAAACAATAAAGGAAAGTCTTTGAACATCATCGAGCACCGGTAAAACCCCCTATCCATAAGTGTCTCAAGGGGGAAAGGTATACTCTCAGCTCTTCCTTAGAACAGTTAATAACAAAAGGAAAAACATTTTAAACAAACAGGCCTGATATCTAACCCCCAAAAAAAAAAAGGTACTTCCTAGACTACAGTCTCCATCCCGATCCTTTCCATATGACGCCAGTGGAGGTCTCTTGCGAGAGGCTTCGTAAGTATGTCTGCGGACATATCGTGGGTTGAGATGTGGCGAAGCAAGACTGTTCCCTGCTCGTCCATTTCGCGGACGTAGTGGTATTTTATGTCTATGTGTTTCGTTCGCTCGTGATGCCGCATGTTCGAGATTTGCGCAAGTCCGCCAGTGCTGTCGGTGTAGATGATAGTCGCAGAGGAGAACGATTCTGAGTCGGTGGGGAAGATTGTATCCATGAGATCTCCGATTAGACGACGAAGCCAAACAGCTTCTCTTCTAGCTTCTGACGCAGCTATGTACTCTGCCTCAGTAGTTGAAAGGGCGACAATTGTTTGCTTCTTAGCCTTCCAGGCTACGACACACTCTGAGAGTAGAAAAATAAATCCACCTGTCGACTTCCGATCACCCAAATCCCCTGCCCAATCTGAGTCCGAGAATCCCTTGAGAGACCTGTCAAGCGGGGTCTCGCTTCTCCTATAGCAGAGCTTTATATCTCTTGTCTGCTTCAAATATCTAAGAACACGCTTGGCCTGCGCAAGGTGTTCCGACCTGGCGGAAGCGGAGAATTTTGAGAGGACCGATATCGTGAATGCTAGATCAGGTCGTGTTCCTAACATTAGGTACATAATACTCCCAACCAAGGATTAATAGAGTTGCTGATCCTCAGGCACAAGTGGTTCGAATTCCAGAGAAGGTCGAACCTCGAGCGGCGTCCAAATGCCGTTACAATCGCTCATGCCGAACCGTTGTAGGACTGATTCTATGAAGTGTCGTTGACCGATACGAATCTTTTTCGGGACCTGTTCGATATCGATGCCTAGGAATTGGCGTGACAATCCAAGATCTGTCATCTTGTATCGGCTTACAAGAAGTTGCTTCACCGTTGCAATGGCTGAAGGGTTACTTGACGCTAAAAGGATATCGTCCACGTATAGTAGCAGTATGACTTTGTGCGAGGAAGAGATGTAGAGATTAGCATCACCTGAGGATGGGATAAAACCTTGCGACTGAAGAAAGCGATTGATATCGCTAAACCAAAGGCGGGGAGCTTCTTTAAGCCCATATAGGGCCTTCTTTAACCGGCACACTCCGCCAGGAGATGCCCCAGGATGCAACCACTCTATGCCTTCGGGCAACGCCATGAAGACCAGATCGTTGACTATGGGATTCAGAAAGGCAGTGATGACATCCATTTGATGGATTTTCCAGCCGAGTTGGGCAGTGAGGGCGATTAGGATTCTGAATGTTGTCAGCCGGGCAACTGGAGCGTAAGTCTCACCAAATTCCGTTTGCTCATATCCTTTAACAACGAGACGGGCTTTATAGCGGATGGAACGGTCAGAGTTATGCTTAACTCTGAACACCCATTTGCATCCAATGATCTTTGCCTCACAAATATCATCGTGACTGACAACCTCCCAGGTGTCATTTTCAATAAGAGAGTTGAACTCTTGTTTCATGGCACTCCGCCACGTTGTATGGGAGACAGCATCTGCGTAACTCTCCGGGTCGTCACCTGGACGGAGTTCGCTAACATTCTTGGCTTCAGCAGCAATTGCTTGAACAGGCTGACGGCGTCGAAGAGACCGACGAAGCATTTGATTTGATTCTTGCGCGCGCTTCAGAAGCCTTTCAGGTCCCAGTGACATTGGGCCAGCTTTCTCTGGTTCCTGTACTGTCGGACCAACTTTAATTCTTTTCGGCACCAGTAACGTCGGGCCACTAGAGGAGCTCTCGAGATCGGGTCTTGTTTGGCCGATTCGGAGATTGTCGTACTCCACTCTGACTTTCTTCTCCCCCTCGACAATCATAGCAGCTCGGCTGCTTTCTTTTCTAACGACCCTCCGATCCCCATTCTCCCCAGTCTCAGGGACGAGAATTTTATTTGGTGGTGGAACCGGGTTGACTGGTACGTCACTGCCCTCACCCCTGGTCATCGGGGTCTTGGCAGCTCCCAGCTTAAGTTCTTCTGCCTTAGCGTCAACGGCAGCCACGCTTCCAATCTCGTCATCATCCTCTACCCCATCCACAAGAGGAACAAATTCTTTGAGCACGTCACGACCTGGACCGTGCTTCACATCACCAGGGGTACGAGATTCATCAAAGACAACATCGGATGAACGAACAATTGCGTGGAATTCGGGGTCCCATAGCCGCCAAATCTTTGCGGTATCATGCACATAACCAATCATGATGCATTCGCGAGAACATGGACCGAATTTACCATTCCGTTGCTCCTTCGGAATAAGTCTACTAGCTGAGCAACCGAAGCGACGAAGGTGGCCGAGGTCTGGTTTGATGCCGTGCAGCATTTCGTACGGTGACCGACCTCCAAGTGAAGTTGATGGAGAACGGCTGTGAAGATAGAGTGCTGTCTCAACTGCTTCGGCCCATATCGCATCAGGTAAGTTCGAGTCCAGGAGGATTGCTCTCCCCTTCCCAATTGTTGTTCGAATCATTCTTTCCGCTACGCCGTTCTTGTGCTGACAGTAAGGCGGTGCAGGTTCGAAAAGGATTCCACCAACACGCAGGATACCACGGAAGAGGGAGTTGTCATATTCCCCCTTGCCGTTATTGCATCTGAATCGTGAAAGCGGCCAGTTCGGAAATGCTGTTTCGACCCGTGCCTGAAATTCTTGAAAGATTCTCGTAATCTCAATAGATTCCTTCGACCGCAGAAAATAGCCATATGCCAAGCGCGTATAATCATCGATGTAGAGGATGAGATAACGGGATCCAGACCAGGACGGGGTCCCAATTGGGCCACAGAGATCGGAGTGAATGAGTTCAAAGGGTCTTGCAGCTCTGGCGACAGGAAGTCGGATGAAAGTGCACTGATGCTTTGCTTCGATGCATGTATGGCAGGGTGGAATATCGCCGATGGGGAGACCGGTGATGGAGGAAACGGCTCGAAAATTGAGATGGGCCAGTCGTTGATGCCACAGGGTAATTGGGATAGTCACATGAGTGGCAGTGGAGATGTTGGCGGCATTCGCAAGGAGAGCATGAGCCTGTCTTGATAGAAGGAAGAGCGCCGGGGATTTGATGGCACCGGTGACGACCGCTCTTCCAGGACCCGCGAGTTCCCAGACCAAATTTCTAAGCTGACCGAGAGGTATTTGGGAACCTCCGTCAAGTCTTGATATCATACAGGTATCTTCGGTGAAGATAATACAACGGTGGGCAGACAGCTGACTAACCGACAAGAGAGATGACCGAAGATTGGGGGTATAGAGAGCCTGGACGTCTAGGGCCAGTACTTCATGGCTTTGATCGTTCTTGAAGAGGATCCGTACAGTGCCTACACCTATGGCATTGATCGACGCGTTGTTGCCCATATGGATGGGAATAGTAGCATTGGGCTTAAAGGCTCGGTATGAAAACAATGCATCGCGATTCCGACAAAGGTGGTGGGTTGCACCTGAATCAATCAACCAGTTCGAGATTTCGGCTTGCGGGGTATCTGATACCGTTAACGCGTTCGATGAAAGGGAAACTACATTGGTCAGAAGGGCTTGAACAGAGACGAGGACTGGGTCAGCAGTAGCCGGCATGGCTGAAGCTTGTGAGCTCCCGGAATTCTTGTCAGCACTGTCATGTCTTTTACTCTTCTGATGTGCATCCATTGCCTGTCTCCCCCTCTGACGAGAATTACAGTCACGTCGCATATGCCCATGGCGACCGCAATGCCAGCAGGTAACGGACGAGGAACGATCATCCGCACGACCGCCAACGGAGTCATTGGATCTGGACCAGGAGTTACGATAGCCACCGCGACCACGACCGCGACTACGACCACGGAAGCCGTAACCATTCCTTCGGAACCTGGAATTACCGCCGTGGGTCGAACTGACTCTCGAGTACAGAGCAGAACCAGAAGTAGCAGCAACGTTTGAGGTAGAGGCCCCCGGGGCCTTGATCCGGAGGGTGGCCTCATACTGCCGGATAGAGGTAATATAGTCTGTGACCGAAAGATTTGCCTGCTGGTGCAATAGCTGAATCGTGGTATCATAAGGATCCGGCAAAGAGGAGGTCAAACGAGAGATGAATGTAGCGTCGGTAATGGCCTGATCGGTCAAGGCAAGCACATCCTTGAAATCCATCAAGGCGGTGATTTAGGCACTAACAGATGAGTAGTCACTGCACGTAATACGATTGAACTCACGGATAAGACCCTCTCTCCCTGCACGAGAGGCGGCAGTATCAAACTCAGTAGCAAGCGCCGTCCACATCGCCACTGGCAAGCGAGGAATACGCTGAAGGAATGCTTTCGCCTCAGGACCGCACGAGCTATAAATGAAAGTGACGGCAAGGCTTTCACGGCGAGTGAAATCGAGGAGGTGAGCATGCTGATTGGCCGGCGGGGCAACTTCGTGACCAAGGGCGATTTCAAGGGCCCCGGCCCCCTGCAGAAGGTACTGAAGGTCCTGGGACCACTGCGGGTAGGTTAACTGACTCAACCTGGTAGCTTCACCGTACTTACAAAGGTGAACAGAATCGTCTTTGGCTGCCGAGAACTTCGAAAGAGACATCGAGAAGGTTGGATGGAAAAAAAAAAAAAAAAAAAATAGATGTTAAGTATAGAAAGATGGGTAAACAGATAGATAGAAGATTCAATATAAAGCGTGAGGAATAAATTGCAGATGGAAGGCTACAATAGGCTCATAACCTGTTGAAACAGTGAGAACGGAATGATGGTTTTGGAACTGGTTGAGTGACGAGAAGAATAATGAATTGCTTGATTAACTTCTCAGTAGAGAGCGAACTACCCAGACTATGTACTGTTGAGAGCGAGACACAAGTTGCGAGTAAATCAACAGTAAGAAGTAAACAGTAACAGAGAGAAGAAAAGAAAGGCGAGGAGGTATGTTCAATAGTACCAATATTGTGAGGGGGTTTTGAGATGGCGATCAAGACTAATGCAAGGAGAAAATCAATAGTGCGAGTAATACTACGGTAGTGCCAGAAGCATATTTCAACAGAAGCAATGGAGGAATAAGCGAATGATAGCCTGTGAAACCAATCACCCGGTGAAGCTGTGCAACCAATGGCACACCATGAACACTTTGAAACGAAACGAAACCAAACGCCAAGCTCTCTCACACGAAACAATGGCACAACTCACAAGGAGGGGGGACTCTTCATTTCGCCTAGCTCTATCGCGCATTCTAAACCAACAGGAGTATAATAGTTTAGGTTAGCTTAGTTTCTATCCTAACTCGGCCTAGTCCCGGACTTTTTAAAATTATGCAGCCGAACCTGGAAGTTTCTGGACCAATCTTTCTCCTGGCATGAAGACCGCAAAGATACCGTAATGTGCACTACTGTACTCGAGTACCAGTACCACCAAGCAACACAAAAGAATTGTTTACTTTTCTAGCAGGGGGACATGGGGCTCAATGAATCGACCCCAGCCCCCCTATTCCTCGACCCCCTCCCATCTTAACCAAAAAAATTATTTGAACTCCTTAAGCACCGCTTCCTCCACCCGAACCACTATCAGCATCCTGCAATTACCCTCGCTCTCACAATCCAAATCGATAAAAAATGCAGTTTGAAATCTGGCCCTACAAAACCCACCTCCCTGGTCCTCGCCGGGCCCGGACCTGCCGAAAGAAGAAATAAAGGGGCGCTCACTCAGAAGACAGATCCGCAGAACATTTTCGCGAAAGATTTAATCTTCCGCGACACAGAAGGGTTCGCGCGCTAAGCGAACAAAGTCCATGATGGATCTCCTCACGCTAGCGGTGGAGGAGTAGACACCGCGCTAGTTAGTGATGGAGATGAGGGTGCGGGAGCAAAGCCACACGATTCAAGATGACGAGTTCTTTGCCGATGGGGGGCTGTCCGGTATCACTGCAATCACCATCAATGGCATTCGGGGCGCTAGTCATGGCTCTTCAGAGGAGCACGAAGAAGGAGAAGGGGAAGATCTTTGGGCATGGAAAGACTCCGATGATGAAATGCTCGTAATCTGACCTGCCAATCGAGGCTCGGCGCATCAAGTTCGCGACCCCATTGCCGAAGTCCTCACCCGAGGGGGCGGGGTATGGTGCACGTTGGTGATCCAGAAAGGAAGAGGGTGAGGTAAGGGGGCGCAGATGCGGAGGGTAGTGATGAGAACATAGGCGGGGTGGGGGAGGAAAGTGGGGATTAGGAGGCGGTAAGATCTGCGCCTAATCTTGAGCAGATTCTGAGGAGGATTACAAATTGGGCAGCCAAGAAATCCAGACAATACGCGGCCCCGTTCCGCTGACCGTGCCCTCCACCGTTCACGGAGCGCCGTAGCCCCTCGCATGGGGACACTCCTACAAAGTGATTCATGGTATTGCGGGTGGTTTGGCTGGACCGGGAGGGACAGGAGTGGACTACTAGTTTCTACCGGTGCGGAGATGGTAGGAATCCGCGAGGGAATAATGGCAGACCATGCGGGACTAGCAAGAGTGATGAGCTACAGGCCATGAGTGGCGGGCGAACGGTTGGAGTGTGATACGGAGGAAGTGTTAGAAATCGAGACACCATTCCTAAGACAAGGTGCGCGCTGGTCGGCGGTTGTCCTGTAGGCTACATCAATTACTAGAATGAATTACAGGAAAACGCAAGAGCCCCGCGCGTCCTCTACCGAACAAGGCGGAGGACAGAAGTCACAAGAGGGGGGGGGGGGGCCACGTTATGACACCGCCTCTGTTCAATCGATTAAACTCAACATTTTTCATGGCCCATCCAAGAGAATCCCGTGAATTTTCCCTTCCAAGTTATCACAAATCAACAAGTCATTTTTTAGGATGTCTACTGATCGGAGAATAAAAGCGGGGTAGGGGCTTGGCGCTTCCTGTATGTGAAACTCTGGTTTTGTAGCAAGTGAACAATTTTAAGGTTGCCGAAACATGGGTTTATCTCCGCTGGCCCCAAGCTTTTCGTCTATAACAGGTGGGCATAGTGCTGAAGCTTGCATTGGTATTTCTTTGTATTCATTAGGCAATCGGGGAATGAAATTCAACAACTTGAAGTCAGCTACATTTTCTGTCGTCCGCGTGCACTAGCGGCGATCTCTTTCTCTAGTCCCGTACAAAGCCCACGAACAGTGGGAGAAAACGAAAGCATGGAGTGGCATTAGAAGGCTCTTAGACCAGACAACGGCACAACTCTATCGACTGTTAGCAGGCTGGCTATGTTATTGAAGAAGATAGTGATGCCCGTCTGCCAAGTTATATAGCATAGCTGAAACACAGGCAACATCGGCAAACCTGAAACCCTTTCAGCGGGCTCGGAAGGGGCGCAATGAAACCCCCGAGAGAACAAAAACCAAATGCTTTGAGACCGCTAAGAGACTGAAGGCGTCAGGAGGAAGGCAATCCCAGCCCGAACGGAGCAGCCAGGAGGAGGAGGATGAGGTAGTAGATGAGCTAAAGTTTGTTGATAATTTATCCAATGGATATTCTGTTGTTTGTCTCGCGGAAAAATGAAGATAAGGAGCTTAAGGGAGGGCTTGTTGAAGGGGCAATGGGGTATACAATGATTGCTGACAGCACCAATTTCAAGCAGGGATTTGGAAAAGTGGTAGCGATGCAATGAGGCCAAGCAGGGGTGACTGTTGTTTGAATATACGGAGTACAGTACTGTATACTTCATAAGCGGGTCGGGGCGGTGGCGGAAGTTCAATTACAATAAAGAGGGAATTGGGTGGCTATAGTACCGTAAAAACTGGAATAATCGAGTCGTGTGCTATGTCGTTGGAGTTGCCCCCTCTGGTAAGGTGTGGTCTTTTTTTGGTTTTTTTGTCTCTCGGGAGGGCTGAGCAGGTTGTTTTTTGCGGTGTTTTTCGCCCCTTTTCCGAAGGAGGGAATTCTCGACTACATAGCACTTGACTCTATTATTCCAGTTTCTACGGTATGCCGAAGGACACCTGTTCGAACCGCATGATTAGGCAAACTATGATACAGTATTGGACTCGAGCACGTGCTCTAGCCTTGTTGCTTAGTACACTACCGGTACCCTATCCACCATAATAATTGAACCTCGCGCGCTATGATAACTTTACCTTGGACGTCCAAAATTCAATCTTCAATAGAGCTGCGTGGGATGTGTGTTGCCACATGGCATTTGCTGGCCATTTACCGGTGCCCTAGATTGGACACCGCGTGAAGGCCGCCTCGTGCCAGCTTGGAAAAAAAGAAAAAAAAATCCACCCGTCCCGTTCCCGTTGGGAGTTCCCAAGGCTGGACAGCGCTTAGGCACGCAGAAAATAGTCTGCTGGTTTTCATCGGCCTCACGAAATTACGATTGATACAATGCGGGAGTAGTACTCGAGTATGTCTTCGACTTTCACTGTTTCATGCGCTGGCTCTGGTTTTGGAGGTTCGGCCGGCGTTGGGGTAGGATTGTGCGTTGGTTTAACCTTGCAGATGGGACAGCCTGCTGTTGGAGGACAGGGGTGCTGTGTCGTATCATATCGGCGTAAGGCATCCACCGAGGAGGGGCCGAACTCTATTTGTGTATCGGCACGGTTGGTTACATGAGGATGCTCAAATTTCTGCACTCAGCAGGTCCAACCGATAGAGGACTCAAACGTGTATTCTAGAATGCGCTGCGACTATTAGGCACTTGAGCTGTGCTCGCGGTCGCGGTATGCAGGAAAATCCTGTGCAGTCCGGAGGTTGTTGTCAGCTTATCATCTCATGTAGACTCTTCTGAAGCGTAAAAAGAAACCTACTAAATTCTGGTTATTGTCCAAAGGCAACCAACTGCCCCCACACTTCCCAGACGGTTATCCGAGGGAGCTGTCTACAGGGTTAGGGTATCGTATTCTTCACTTTTCTGGAGCGTCTCCCTCGCTAGGCTGCTAACTGAAGACTTCTGAGTTGCTCGGAGTGAACTTTCATCCTACTCACTGCCTCATCTCTGGAGCCGCCGTCGCTCTAATCCCCATTTTGTACCCTTTTGCTAGATCTTTGGACCTCTTGGAAGTTGAATAGCACGACCCGGAGCTGGGATTACATGCTAAAGCTACCTCGAGACTGGAGAATTATTCATCTCTATATTCAAGGTTGGGTCCTCAGCAACTCGTTCTTTGGTGCCATATCTCATAGTATTGACTTGTTTTAGCGCGAGGGAAACGGTTTTGAACAGCCTCGGTTGGCGGGATCACCCTCCTTACCCATTTCATATCCGCTAGCGACATCTTATTAATTACTGCCCTTTCCTTACCAACCTTCGAAAACGGCTCTACAGTGAACTGAAAACTAGCGCACAGGATGAATCGGTAGGCTCCCCTTCCTTCCAAGGTCCGCGATTTCAAAAACAATAAGCATGCGCCTAATATCCTTCCAAGAGCAATCCAGGGCGATATCCGGGGAGACTTCAGCGCAAACACCGGGGATCGCAATGTTTTCGGCAGTAATAATAGCACGGGTTACCTGAACAATGCCGCTAATTACGGAACAATTAATCAAGGATGTGTGTTTGGAGCTGGGGGAAGAGGTATTGTCAGCTTTCCAGGGAGATTTCGGGCAATGTTCTAATGCGCTATTAGTAGTAGAACAAGCATCCAGGCCTTATCGCATAATCCCCTATTGTAGAAATAGCAAGTTCACTGGCCGTGAGGATCTCATTGAATCGCTAAGGAGGTTTTCTGAGCGTACCGGACACAACCGGATCGCGCTTCATGGACTAGGGGGTTCTGGGTATGTATTCATGATCGCCATTTTAGGAGTCTACTAACCTCGCTTAGGAAAACCCAGATTGCCCTCGAATACCTCTATCGGCGCGCAAGCGGGAGCGAATGTGACGTTTTCTGGGTGCACGGGAGTGGGCTACCAAAGTTTAGTGAGGACTTTAGAGCTATTGCACAACTTGTTCGGATTCCGCCAGCCAGCGGTGAGCCAGACGAGGAGAGATTCCTGTTAAATATAAAGAGGTGGTTTGAAGGACAAGCCAGTGGCGATTGGGTGTTGGTTATTGACAATGCCGACAACGAGGAGGACTTTATGGGCAACAGCGGTCGCATTTCCAAATTTGTACCACAAGGGCCTCGGGGTACCTTGATACTCACCACTAGATCAGCCCAGGTTGCATTCCGGCAGGGTTGTGAAAGGATTGAGGTCGGAAAGATGCAGGAGAATGAAGCCCATGCATTGTTTTTGAAATGGTTGGGTAACTGGAACAGTTCAAGAGATGAAGAAAAAGAGGCGATCACAACTATCCTGGACTCTATCCACCGCATCCCTCTGGCTATCATAGGCGCGGCAGCCTTCATGACAGAAACCCAGACTCCGCCTTCTACTTACTGGTCTATTTTTCGAGGAAGCGACGAACACGCCAAGAGACTTCTTTCGCGGCCGTTTTGCGATATCCAACGCGAGACCGACATTACTGAGAGCACCCTCACCACGTACTTCATCACCTTTGACCGAATTACAAGCGGGATGCCCCTAGCGGCGGATCTTTTGCGTTTAATCGCCTTCTTCGATCGTCAGAACATACCCGAAGAGCTATTGCGCCAAAGTGGTTTGGATGGGATAGACGATCAAATCCAGTTTCGTGAGGCCCTTGGAAAACTTTTGGGATTTTCGCTAGTTACGACGGTCGCACATGAGGACAAGACATTTTACGAGCGACATCGATTAGTGCAACTTTCTTTGCAAGTGTATTTACCAGCAGAAGAATTGAGTCGATGGAAGGCCATTTCTCTGGGAGCGGTTTCAAGGTTGTTCCCTCGGCGGTGGACCACGTGGAAAGATCTTGGTCCTACGTACATTCCACATGCACTTGCAGTAACCAAAGGTTTAACGGATCCCATAGCCGAAGCGCTGTGTTTTCGCCTAGGACTGTGGTTGCAGAATATGGGTTCCTACAATAATGCAGAAAGTCAATTGCGTCGATGTATTGCGCTTCGGGAAGAGTATAAAGAGCATGACTGGGATGAGGAGGGTCCGAGGAGAGTTCTATGCCTGGGTTCGATAAGCATAGATCAAGGAAAGGCAAATGTGGCCGAGGACATGCTTCGGAGGTTGTTAGAGGATATTGGGAAATAATTGAACCCAGATCATCTGATCGTCCAGGACGCAATTCAACATCTCGCTAGGGCGCTATCCAGCCAAGGAAAGTACGACGAATCAGAGAAGATGCTTCGGCGTGCACTGGAGGGGGTC
>LN891080.1:161365-239769 GCA_900010015.1 Tuber aestivum
CTCGGACCTGACCACCCAATCACCCTAGCAAGTGTCAAAAAACCTGGCTACGGTGCTGCAAGGCCAAGGGAAGTACGACGAATCAGAAGATGCATCGGCGTGCACTGGAGGGGCGCGAGAAGATTCTTGGACCAGACCACGCCGACACCCTAGCAAGCGCCAAAAGGCCGGCTACGGTGGTGCGCCTCAAGGGTGGGCGTGGCGATTCAGGTACGATAAGGCGGCGTCCACAGCAGGAACTTCCCATAAACCTTGACAATATGCCGTCCCAATCCGCTGGCCGCGGCCCCCGTCGTTCCCAGAGGAACACTGTTCTCCGCCGTTCACGCAGGATCGCTGCCGGCTGCCAGGTCGGCAGGCCGGCCAAGTGATTCGCCGTTTCGGAGGCTGTTCGGTTCCACCAGCTGTGTTAGTCGTCGGTTTCTATAATACCTCCAACCGGCGGGGAGACAGTAGGAATGTACAGGGCAAGGGCGGCACACTTGTCAGACCAACTAGAAGTCAGGAGTGCCAAGTTGTTGGAGTGCGGTACGAAGGAAGTGCTGGGAATTTTTACATCTTTTATATATATTTATTTTCCTTTGTTACTTTTTTCTTTTACCGATATATTAGTTCCTATCCCTTCCCACCCAATACGATAAATACATTAATCAGTGCTCTTTTACTACTCAGAATCATAAGAACTCACTCGTTTGTTATTGTTCAACATTGGTGCCAAAAGCCGAAACATGATACGAATTACTCACCGCCCTCCCGTGCCCTCCCTTCTGGCAGATTTTCTGTCGGCTTTCCCATTGTGACGTTTTTGGCTATGCATTCTAAGATAAAACAATGCCGTGCGGTACACCCCTTCCTGCCCCTCCGCCAAAGGCCTGATGCTATATCCTCCCGTGCCGGTACTGGCTATGAACTTACAACCTGCATCATCAAGGGGCACTACGGGCCACCCGAACAGCCAACAAGTGTCGGAAATCTGACTATAGCGCTGCTAGTATGCCAACGGCGGCGCAATGAGTGAGAGATGGTGAGTTATTGCCTAGTGTATCAAGAAACACCAGCTCTCACTGGTTAGCAATCGCACAAATATGACCCCTTCTTCCGGAATTTGCCACTTATTCTTTTCATTTCTTGCAATTATGGGGTGGAAATATTTGGGTTTAGTTTACCCAGAAATATATAGCGCCGTGGCTCGTAATCATGTTGAAAAGAACCACAAGAGGGGTTAGATGTCCGGAAATAATAGGTGGTGGGGAGGGGAAAGTGGGTACAGGGGCACTGGACGTAGCGTGGGGAATCGAACGGGGAAGCGGGTGGGAGGCGGAACGGAGCGAAAGTGGAGAGAAGAGAGCGGGGACACGACAGCGGGGAGGAGAGAAGAAAATAGAAGAATATGAGGAAGGTAGGAATCCGGGAGCAGTCTTCATAGGCAGCCAGGCTGACCCGCACATCACCTATAGATATACAGTCCGGCCAGGCCAAGTAAAAGTGAGACCAGCCAGGGTGATACGAGCCTCCGAGGGCGCCAGCAAGCTTTCATAATTCGCCTTATATTTTTTGTTGAATATTCTCTCAATGCAGAGTAGATATTCTACGGCTATCGGTAAATATCCCGAGACTCCTTCAAATGTCTTGAAATATCTGCGTATATCTGTAAATTCCCACGGATACAATATCGCGAGATACTTGCAAATTTTATCCATTACTATGCTCAGCATGCTCTCACGATGGGTGGTTTTTTTGTTCACATAGTTTTTTTTTTCTCTATCAGAGCGCTATGGCCCCCGGCGCACTTTGGCTGTGGCGTACCTTAGCTTCCGCGCGCTCAGTTTGGCTTCCCGGGAAAGCACTTGTGCTGCAGGAATGTGCGGAGGTCTTGGAGCAGTGCATCCGCCGGAAGGAAGGCGGGAATGCTGGAGTGGAAGCAGAGAGGCCTTGAGGGGGCCGGGGGATATGAGCGGCGGGGGTTTTGTCTTTCTTTTGTTGGCTTTTCTTTTTTGCTGGTGTGGGGGGGATGTACTTGGGGGGTTTGGACTTGGTTGTTTTAAGCGTCCCGGTCGGTGAAGGCTATCGCGAGAGCGCAACGAACGAACACACGGTGAATATGAGCAAATGGTGAACAGCGAAGCTAACGCGCTTGGGCAGAACGAGCGAATGATGGCCCGTGAAACTAATCACTTTGTGAAACGGTGCAACCAATGGCCCACTATGAACAACACGAAACGAAATACCAAGCTCGCCCACGCGAAACGATTGCACAACCAACAAGGGGGGGGAACTCTTCCCTTCGCCTAACTCACTCTATCGTGCACGCTGAACTAACTGTGATGATACGGGTGTTATATCAACCGCGAAAACAACGAGGTCTTAACCCCTCAGGTGCGTCTCCCACACACTAGAAAACAAGGAAAGCTAACAAAGGAAAGACAAGCTCTTGCTACCCATAGCCTCCCGACGTTGGCTTTCCGACCTTCCCTCCGTCATTTCCGCTTTTTCCGCTTTCCTTCCCACGGATTTATTGTCCTAAGACTCCCGCATTCCCCCTGCCGAAGAGCTTTCCCGAAAAACCAAACTGCGCCCGCGGAACCTAAAGTCCGCTGGCGTTAGCGTTCGCCCGAACCCAAAACACGCTCTTACAGACTATGCGAACAAACGGACAAGCCATCACGGGGGCATGGCCAACAGCCCCTCGCAATTTGCAACAGATTCGTGGGTTTGCTCGTGGCTAGGTTGTGGCTAGGGTGCAGCAATCCCTACATGCCTGCAAGCTCGCTTTTCGGGAGCTATCCTCCCGGGCGCCCGCCGGGCTAGCGCTATTATACTTTGCGGCTCCACATCGCTTGATATTTTAAGGTAACTTTATAGTTATATATATGCTTATTATAACTGAGTCTATAGCACACTTAGTGTTTGTAAAAGAAAAAGATCAAATCTAAGAATTAGATATATTAATTGAGACAGTAAGAGTGTGGACAATGGGTACACTACCGGTGTCATACAGGGTAAAATATTAGATAGTATATTCGGATGGCAGGAAGGAAGTAGCTGCCTCATATCATGAAAGATCGGTACACGGGGACCTTCGGGGATGTCAACCAAGCTAGGCTTTGGATATCATATTAGAAATAAGATTTCATGAGCCAAAATGTTAGGTTGGGCCAGGGCGTGCCTTTGAGCTGCCAGTGTCGGGCACTCAGAAGGAGAGCCCGCCAAACGCAAGCTTGCAAGAAAGCGGGTGTTGTGGCGCTTGAGCCACAACCTCGGCACTGGTCCCCGTACTTAGGGATTCGCTAATTTCGTGTAACTTACGATAATATATTTGGAACTACTCCCGTCCGCAATCTTAGTAAACATGACATTCTACTCACTGTCGTCACATCGGTGCAGGGAATTTTTATGCATGCACTAGTGTTCAGCTGGTTTGTTCATCCGCGATTGCCGGTTCATCACTAGACAACATGAGCAGAAGAAGGGGATTAGAAACAGGAAAACAAGCCGTTCCCAGATATAAGAGTTTCCAGTACGTATATTTGATAAATACCGCGAATTCATATAGTGGTGTAAGTGTTGTAATTCGTATCGTATAGTCCGTGTTTTCAGTGTTCTAGAAGCTTCTCGTTCTCGTTCTCTCTGGTGCCAATATCTCTTAGTCTGTATTCTGTAATCTTGTCTGCCATGAGGTCCTCCTTCTCTATGACCCTATGTCTTTATATACTCTGACGACAAAAGAGAATTCTTCTACGCCTTCCGACATGATCTCAGCAATCCCGCTCTTACCCATCTTCCTTCTATTTCTTCATGCTTCTCGTGTCTCCCATTTACCCCGCTTTGCTCAACCAATTGGCTTCCCTCTCATCTCCTCGTGCCGTACTACAGGGACTGAAGCAACCCCCAGAACCTTCTACCCCTCTTTATAGATAACAAACTTATAAGCATTACAAATAGGAAATCAATACTAGCTTCGGAGCCTTCTCCAATATCCATCAATTCAAATAGCACATAGTCATATGGCCATTACTCCGGGTGCCGGTGATTTACAATAGTAGGGACATCAGAGAGGGTTTCCAATCACAGAATGAGGGAGCTCTATTGGTGGTTAACTATCAGGCTATGATATTGCAGAGGAAGGCAAATTGTGGTAGATCTAAAAACATCCTCCAGTACATACTAGGGACCGTTGAGAAAGCCATAGACCCCAGCCGCCCTGCCATACATAATACTGTCGGCAATCGCGCTACCGTACCTGGCGAGGAGGGAGCAAGAAGATGTTTGGCCGCGGGGAGAGAGAAATCCGTGAGGCCCTCAGACTTCTGATTGGCCTACTATGCTAGTATAGAATAAATGTCGGTATCAACCCCTTGAGCTGTGACCCCTTCGAGTGGGCTTGGGGGAGATTCTGTATATATTTGCGAGGTTGAAACTAACTACTTTGAAATATGATAGGAAGTTGATGGTATGATGGGAGAACTGATCACAGCCCGAAAGGAGTACCCCGGTGCAAGGGGAAGACATTGTTAATAAGCTATGGCATTGTGCATCATTGATCCAATAGATTCGGTGCTTTTTGCCTCGTGCTGATAGGAAGATCTGAAGGGCTCGGGGAACGTCTCATTGAAAGAATTATGGAAGTTGTAATCGTTTTCAAAGGGGTGCCAAATGCGAAACAGAGATTTGGAAATGTGGTAGTGAAACTATAGCACAGGGTGGTAGCAGCCCGTACCCACATGTACAGCATCCTTCATCAGACGTAGGTAGTGATGGGGAGTGAACGAAGTTCCGGGGACCTGGATGGCAGTAGAAGGCAATATATGTGGGTATAGAAGCCGTTAATCATAATCTAATAAGTCAAATGGGATCCAATGACTCTTGGATCCGGGATTCTATTTTAGTATTCCATCCCGACTAAATTTTGATCAATCACTTTCGCCGAGCTGCCGTTTACTCTCTGTGCCACGTGCTGCCCCCTCGAGGTGGCCTGCAGTATTAAAACATTCTATACATGAAGGGGGTTTTGTTCCTGCCTAGAGCGGAAGCAGGGTGATTGCGGCGCTGGGGCGTGTGTATGCCAGATGGCTGACACAACTGCCGTGACTATTTGTCCCATGCTACTACCTCCTGTAAGTAATGTGTGTGCTCCCGGGTTGGGCGTCCTTCTGTGGCATGAACTCACGGGGGACCAGACACCCAGGAACGGAAGGGACCAAGGCTTCCTTCTTGTCCGATCAGAATGCATGCCGAATCTATTGTTTCGTTTCACACATGGGGGGTAGGTTCGTTCGGCCTTGTGCCCCCGCACCTGAATCTTAGACCTATCTTTTTTTCTCTTTTGTCGTTATAGTAAAACTGGTACGGTAAACTGCTCGCTTAGAGAGGGGGTACTGTAGCCTACTTCTAGCCGGCAGTTTCTACATGGGCCGCCAAATTTTCGCTCTTCTCGCTTAGATACCATGCTGTTATTATTAAGCCAAGGGTAGGCACCCACCCACCGCAGCGATCGACAGGCCAGCAACGGCGTAAAAGGGCTAGTGTAATTCGTGACCACGGGATAGCGATTTCCAGGAATTTGTTTTTCTCCCCTGGGTGAGTATACATGATTAAATAAGCTTTGTGAAGACAGGTTCCATCTGATATTGCTAAAGTAAGGGGACAAATCTTTTCGTCCGATCCTCTTTTTACACCAAAAATAGACATTTTCCAGTAGACAATTCTCAACGCTGCATACACGATAACACCTCAAATTGTTTCACAAGCTAGGGAATGACTATCTATTCTCGCCTCTACATGTACAAGTACAAGGGACCAAAACTGTCCATTCTTCATCATTGCATCCACGAATGTAAAAGTGACCTCAATTTTTGTATGGGGCTCGAAACCAAAAAGTATATGGCAACCAATACTAGATGCTTGAACAACTTTTTCTCCACCAGTTTATAATATTTAAAGGGTTCTGTAATGTTTTTCATGTTACCTACAGGCTGGTTAATGCATGGACAAATTTCCACTGACTCTCATAAACATTGTGCAAGGAGAGAGGGTGGTGAAGATGGGGACTTTTAGTGTAAAAAGGGCATCGGAGGAAAAGATTTGTCCTAGCACTGTACAGTACTAACATCCTGTTGGACGGATATGGTGGTGAGGTGGATGGAACTTCGTTGTTTCTCACAGGTGTGAGTGACTGTCTAAATACAGGAGCAAACACTATGAGAGAACACAGTCTCCACTGACCTTGAGGTCCACAGACCCTCAACATCACATCCTCCATCTTCACCATACTATCAGGGCTGGTGCCTGTACATACGCAACACCAGAAACAACACACAACACATCCTGCCTATTTTGCCTAAGTCGTGCCATAAAATACTGGTTGTGTCTGTTAATGTTCTTCAATCAAGCCCCCCCTTGCAATATAATGTTATGCAGTGCACCGGGTCGTCAAAAGGTAGGAAGAAAAACTAAGGGCCTGTTTGGAAACGACTGTTCCCTTCCGTTCGCCCATACAAATCCCCTTATGGTTCCGTTCGCGAACGGCCATTTTGTATGTACGTACTGAACGGAACGGTCGTTGCCAAACAGGCCCTAATAAAGGTAATCTGGCTTCGTCGTGTAACTTAGCTGGTTGTACTCGTGCTTTTGCGTCATGTGAACACTCCTGCCAAACATTTTCATCCCCCCGCGCAACCCCCTTACTCACCTTTAGACTTGCGCAGCTTAAATCACGTGGTAGAGTACATGCAACCACAACATGGGGGAAAGGAACTCCCGGAGTACTACTTCCGTGACATCCATCAGCATACTTGCAATTATATTTCCCCCTCAACACCCGAATGGTCGGAATATGTGGCTTGACTGCTGGCCCTGCGAAATCTACCTACCTAGTCCTTGTGGAGCCTGAGAAGGAACAAATAAACCAGTATCGTACTCATTCAGAAACAAAGAGCCCTAGGGGAATCCCGCCAAAATTTGGTTTCCCGCGACCCAGAAGGGTTCGCAAGGTGGTTGAATGAAGTTGATAGTGGATCTCCCAATGGCAGGGATGATGGTGTGGAGAGCGCGCTCGTCCAAAATGGAGATGAGGATGCAGCAGTGGGAGAAGTCCGGGACGACTAGTTATTCTTGGTCGATTAGGGGCGGTCTGGTGCCGCTGCAATCACCTTAAGGATAACAATTAATTGTGACACTGGTTATGGTTGTTTGATAGAGCTGGAAGAAGAAGGATATCTTTCGGCATGGCAACGCTCTAGTGATGCAACACTCACTGTCTCGCTTGCAAATTTGGGGCTTAGCATATAATGTCATTTACGGGGAAACCGCTCAGGACCTGGATTTAGTGCAGTCAGTCTAGCACTAAAGTGAAGATTACAAGATTTTAAGGGAAGTCTTGGTGGAAGAATAATACTGTCTGTAGTTACTTGTAAACGAGGACTGAATGCCAAGCAGGTTTCAGGGAATGTGGTAGTGATCTGCTGGGTCCAGTCGGGAGTGACTATTATTTGTATGTACAGTACCTCTATCAGCTGGTCAGGGTAGTGAAAAATGGTGAATGAAAGTGCAGGGGGAGTTGGACGGTGGTGGAATTTGCCATGTATGGGTGCAGAAGCTGATAATCATAATCTAGCAAGCTGAATAGGACTAAATGACGGTCTGATTCTAAATGCTAGCCTTTATTCACATATCAACTATGGTTCAAGCAATCAGTTCAGCCACATTGTCTATTGCCCGCTGTTCTGGGAGCCCCCCCAGGGTGGAATACGGTATTCAGTTATGATAGTATAAATATGAAAAGGATTTGGTTCCCGCCAGCCGGAAAAGCAGGGTGATTCTAGCCCTGGGGCACGTTTCTGCTTGACAAAGGGATGAAGCCCTAACTGTTGTGTTGCGCTAATAGAGGGTTTGCGCAGGTAGACCGAGGTGGAAGTTATTAACGATGTCACTAGGGGTTGCCACTCGCATCAACAGCCCATCAAACTCCGGACAATTGTTGAATTTCATAAATTCCATGTATTTAAGAGGTCAAGCCCTCAGCCAATTCTTAACTTTCCTGAAGTTTCTCTTCTCAGGATTGTCCTGGAGAAGAGTAGCTACAAAATCATACCTGAACAGAGGTATAAAAGTGCAGTTCAAGTAGGCATTTGTGGTCCTCAATTGGAGGTCCGATTTTCGGACCTTGACCAGGTGGGATCAAAGAACCAGGTGGCCAAGCCTTATTGTTAACTTATTTTAACACCACCTAGGTCTCACTGCGTAAACTCCCTAATACCTCCCAAAAGTCTCCAGCATGGTCCCGGGTTAGCCGCCTTTCTAAAGTACTTACTAGGTTACGAATGCAGGTGGCTGAGCAGCCGGGGGTTAGAGGTAGCAACGCTTGCTGCTTGTTTGATCAAAAGGGATGCCAACTGATCCACCCCCCTACCATGAGAGTCAATTCACGCCTCCAGCCCTTCACTCTCCGGCCCCCACATCCATGTCGGAGTGCTAGACGAGTCTCTTATTTTGTTTGCTCTTTACTTTGTTGTAGTAAAGTAGTATGATGGAGTGCCCATTTAGATGACAGAGTTGTATTGTAGGTAAGGATTGTGTGATCTGAACAGGTCTAGCAGCGAGGGTACAGCCCCCAGTTTGCACTCGACACAGTCACTTATTGGTAGTCTGGTAGGTAGCATTTGTGAGCACAATCGCTATATCTACACACACTCTGCCCAATCCTGGCTCTTCTTACTTAGATACCACACTATTATTGTCAAGCAAGCAAAGCTGTCAAAGTTAATGAAGAAATCTTTTTATCATGCAAGCTAAAAGCGCAATTAAGTTCGTGCAGAGATAATGTGGCCTTACCAAAAAGGAAACAATCGATCATGGTTAGTTTCATCACACTAATTCTCTACCGTCCTATATTTATCTAGTGATATATCCCTCCTCCCATAGCAACTGATAATAGTTGAGGTTGGCTTAGTTTCTATCCTAACAGGGCCCAGTTCCCAGACTTTTTAATTCTGGAGAAGTACCTGAAAGTTCCTAGAATGATCATTCTCCCGGCAAGAAGACCACAATAACAATGTGCATGACTTCAGTACTGAGCAAAATCTCTCTAATAATTGCATCAGGTTACCACTCGCGTCAACAATTTTCATGCTTGGTTCCCATTGCGGGCCTTGCGGCTCGACTCATGTGTTACATCATATATACGAGTACAAGTACGTATGAGCACGGCTGATAGATATATTTGTCATGTGAGTCTGATAAGAAACCTTCGCAGCAGCTTGCCGCTGTAAAGTGTCCATAGATATGGCATGTGACGAATATATTTATCCGCCGCACTCGTTCCACCAAGCAATAGAGAAGAATTGTTTACCGGTGTGAAGGACTTAGACCGTGTGAGGGCTCAGCCAGGGGACACCCTCAGTGAGGCCCGGCACGCCGGCTTGGTTCCTTACTGTCGTTGACCGTAGGCAATCTTTGCTGCCAAATATTGCGAAGCCTTGCTGAGGGTGTCGCCTCACGGAGTCCTCACACCGTCTATAGGTTTTAGGGTCTGAAAATTATAGCAACCTAGTTGCCGGCCCATTATGGATAAAACAGTCCCAAACGCCAAGAGCCACAGATCCCGTAGCGGCCTGAATGTGATCGCTTTCATACATAGTGTTACAACAACCTTGGTTCCAAAATTTATTGGAAATCCTATGCTCTCTTTGGTATTCTCCCACACAAACCTTTCTCCCATTTTTTGACTCTCATTGTAGGTATATTTCAGGCAATTATCTCTCTTCCCCCTGCTTGATCTCTCACTTCTTGGTTCTCAATCAGACAATAATCCTCCCCCCTCACCGGTATCATTCAGGGACCCAGGTATTGTGTCACAGGCCCTCCAGACCTTATAGTATGTGTCGGGTTCCAAGGATACTCACTTCCTGTAATCTCCTGCAAATTGTATCACAGAATATGCTAATTAATACTGTGCAAGACAGGAACCACGCACGCTGTACGGACGGGACTTAGCAAGTTTTCTGTCAACTGCTACCAAGAAACGCAACCATGGATCGCGGGATTAGTGGGCCAAGAATTACACCTCTCCCTCCGGCACTTGAGTTTGACCTGATGGAGGTCTCTGTGTATATCACCCTGGTCCTACAGTTATTGGACATGCAGGATGCCTATGGCATCCTTGTTGGTGTTCATCAGCATGGAGGACCCATTATTCCAACTTTCTTATTTGGAATACCAGGAGGCGGCATGCAGCAAACTGTTTTACCCACAGCACCATATGACATTCCAATCTGGATCTGCAATGATGGTATTTTGATGGTAAACAATTTAGAGACCCCATGGGCATTGGGTCCCACTATCAAGGTGGAAAAATTGAGATTAGAAGAGTGTTCAGTTGGGATCGAGAGTATACAAATTCTTTCCGTAAATTTGTTTATTTGAGTAAATTAGTAGCTAATAAGAGAGTAGGAAGTATTCATGGTGCAGGAAGCTTTGGAGGCTTTCTAAAACAAATATCGGCTCCTGCCAGCCTCTTTGGATTAACAGCAGCACATTGTGTTCCTGGTGGACAAAATGGCATGCCTGTCTGTACTCCCTCTACTCTGGAGCTTACCGCTAGGCTGCAGCAATTGATAAGATACACAACGCTTTGTCCACCTAGTAAATGCCTGCCCGTCAATCTTACCAAGGAGGCTGAAGTCCGTGAACTGTTGCAAAATTTTCAAATCCACAATTCTCCCAGTGGTGTCGCATTTCTGAACCCTAACAATAATTTCCAACCTCAGACAGCAGTTCTCAGTGGTGCAAACTTCGGCATTATTGTTGACTCGCACTTCGGAAGCCATAGTGATCTTTTATACAACTATGATCACATTCTCAGAGAAAGTGGTTTTCCTTCTTTTTGTGCCTGTGTTTCCTGGCTGACCAGGATGGATTGGTCTATCTTCACCTGCAATCAAGATCGGTAAGCTCTCACTACTTACCTGTACTTTACCTTCCTCTTATGTAATAATGACTAATTTGTATAACATCTATCAGATATGGTGAAAACATCTACCAAGGTGAACGTATTATGGAGATTGGGCACCTGTATCCAGGTGCAAAAGTAGAAAAGATTGGCCGCTCTACCGGGATAACACGTGGGGAGGTCAATTGTACTATGCTGCAACATTGGGATAATGGAGCAGCCATCCATGAAATAGCTATTATTGGGCCAATAGGTGAAAACTTTGCAAACAGAGGTGACTCTGGAGGTTGTGTGTTTACTGATGAAGAGGGGGAATTCAAAGCCTCAGGGTTGCTAATTGGAAAAGTCATGGTTGGTAATATTGCTTTTGCAACTCCCTTGTATTTGATTGTCCGCCAGGCTGGAGATTACTATTGGGCATAAGTGGGTCCAGACTTGGTTTGTTGTTTAGCTGATCTGGAGGGAAGGTGAAAAATGAAATATAGTAATTGTTCCACACATGAATTTTGATTCTCTCCTCCACAACTTGCATATTCTAAACTGGCATGACTTCAATGTTCTTAGAGTTGAAATTCATGAAGCTTCCCAGTCCTAGATACCTAGTGTGTAACTTGGTATGAAATGATATTGCTTAAGTTTGTTTAGAATGATGTTTGAATTAGGGAGAGTTAGTCTACAAAGAAGTCCAACTTGGATAGAACCCACAAACTAGAAACGCTAAACCTGTTGGACATACCGGCAGGGAGATGGGCAGGTAATGACCTCCCGTCCGTCAAAGCTCGTCTTGAGCATATCCTCGACTGTCATCAAATACCTCAAAAAGTCTTCAGTTGTCAATATACCCCCATGCTTGTTCACTGCCTCAATGATTTGCTTCGCAATACTCCCGTTATGGAATTGCTGCACCCCGGAATAAACCCTATCGTGAATATGCTCCCCCTTGCCAGCAACAACCTCAAGCGTGCCTGTACACTCCTCCCTCAGGCTCTTCCTGAGTCCCCCAACCGGTGAGAGCTCACTGGTGTCCTGGTTAAACAAAAATTCCCATTCGTCCCTGTGTTGTTAGCATCGTGCCTCCTTGACGATCATTGCCGCCAGCGTCAGTTGGATGTGGAAACTTCTTCTCACCAAGTCTACCGATGGTTGCCAAATATCCTGGCAGCGAATCCGGCCAGACTGGGCGTATGCCGTAGTGTATCCGGGGAATTCTCCAGTGATCACAATGGCGAGACCGCCAACCTGTGCCTCTAGCAGATCAGCTGTGCAATAGCGTACAAACTCAGCCCGTGCCTTAACCGAGACACTACGATAAAATGCGGAGAGGCACTGTAGAAGGAAGAGGACAAACCATTCTACATATCCCGAAAAGCGCTTCCCGGTGCCATTTCTCTAAAATTGTAATCTTGAGATCGCCCATTACCCTCACGCACAACCATGGACCCCCAGCCGCCAATACCGCTGGCAAAGCCATTCACAACCCCAACGCATACCTCAGTCCCTTGCATGTCCATCAGCACCGCAACCTAACTAGAGCAAACATAGAGGTTACCAATAGCTGCATCGACCGGATTCCCGTCCTTCTTCCAAAGCTCCACGCCAATTCTCGAGCGGGCGGGAACCTAGCGTATCACAGAGATTAGCACACATTCCCGCGCCAACTAAATGTTCGGACGAATGATCGCCGGAGGGGGTCCCACATTACTACTAACCGCCCCCCTCGGGGCGTCTATCGGAATCCCGTCGTTGACTACACCCCGGACCCCAGCCCACGTTCTGTCAGCCCACGTTCTGTCAGCCCGTCTTCTCTGGTCTCAGACCCTATTAATCCCCCTTCCCTGCGCTTGCGACCTTCATCCCCCATCCCAAATTTTCCTCACCCCCTAGGACTGAAGGAAAACACACCAATCCCCTCCTCATTTTCCCAAAAGATAACTCCGAACAAAACCCCCAACCACTGTGAAGCCGCAGCCAGCAAGACTCCCATTCCAAACCTCATGTATACATTCTGCTTACCCGGTTATCTGCACCGGTGCACCGGCGGCCGCACCGTTGTCGCAAGGAGGTTTCAGTGCAGGGAATCATCGTCGTCGAAATCCTGGTCATCGTCGGTGTCATAGAGGATTGACGGGTTGGAGGAAGTTGGTGAAGGTGAGGGGGGTGGGGGGTGTGGGATCGGGAAACGGTGGGAGAGAAGCGAACTTAGTTTGGGGGCATTGTTGAACCTTGAAATATTGGAAAAGGGGGAAGAATTGGTTTGGCGAGGAAGGACAGAGGGATGGAAGGAGTGGAAAGAGAGAGAGAGAGGCGCTGCCAAGACGAATCCTACTCAAGTACGATACCGTACAGTGCTGGTAGAAATGGGATATCATACCATACGATACTCATAGATGGGACTGTGAAGACAAAGAGGAGGAAAGGGGTGAGTGGGGAACACGTGAAAGATAACAAATCCCTCCCTCCTCCCACTCTCCCCACCCTCACCTTGAGTTGAGCTGTGGTCCAAGTCGTAAGGGTGCGTGATCCACTCCAGATGATCTCTGTGCCTGTGATTGTGATGCCCTAAATTAATTCCCTCATGATTCCTGCAACATGTTACGCACCTCATCAAGGGAGCTGAATCACAGGACGTGAGTGTGAAGTACCGGTATCGCACTACTTAGGCTTCTATATGTAGTAGTAATAGCGCCTGTCATCGTCTCTGCAAGACCCATTTTAGCTTGAACCCCTCACAATCCCACCCTAAGTATCCTAACACTCGGAGCATCTCGTGAGGTATGAAAACATGATACAAGTAACCTTTCTCCTCCATCCCGCTTGTGATTGTGGAATAGGGTTCCGCACTCGCCACATTAGACAGAGACAAGCTTCTTGAATAGTGCCGGTATAACATGATGCTTGCGCTCGGGTACGGTATGCAAATTTCCCAGATTCCTCTCAAAGCACATATTCACTCTACGAGCAAGGATATTTGGAAAAACCTAACAAGGTGTTGTTGCATGTAACCTCTATTCGCCTTTGTCCAATCCCATTTTATGTCCCTCAGAATCATCGCCCTTGTTGCCATGATACGACAGATGGATACGGCATCTTACTGTATCTACCAGTGCCTGGTATGGTCTGGGTGCATCGGCGGGTAACAGAGGGCCCCGCCCCCGCTACACTAGTCAGACCATCATTTCATTTCCAACCACCAGCACCTGGCGCGGGCTGCATTATCTGCAGTACATGAATGTCCATCCATTGCTAACCCCTAGACTAACCCAGGTCCTCTGCGTCCTATCCCCAAATACACAATAAACCGCACAGCAACAAGGAGCACAGGGTTATATTAAAATATAAAAAAATATAAAAAAAAACAAAAAAACACCTTTCCTATCCCATGCTTCCCACGATAAACAGGCTATCCAAATATGCCAACCCTCCATCCCAAGGAGGAAAAGAAAAAGAGAATAAAGACAAAAAAGGTACCATATGCCTCTCCCACATGGCAGTCCCACCAGGCAAGACATAACCATAATCTCATAGCCTAAGCATTAGAGCTCCCCATACTCCCATCAGAGCTCCGACGACAGGCACTCCCCTTCCTATACCCCTTCTTCCTGGAGCCTCTTGGAGCCCCCCCTCGCGGAACATGCACCATCCCCGTTTTTCACATGCACCAAGCTAGTTTCAACTGGAACCATGGCATTTGAAATTTGTTGGGCGGGGGGCAGAACGCGGTATGTACCTCCAGGGCTACTGCCAGCCCTTTCCAGTGGCTGTCGTCCGATCATGTAGAGGTGTGTATAGACCTTCGTTCCCTTAGCCATTCCCAGCGCACTCTGAGTAACACTCTCGTCCTCCAAGTCAGAGTCCGAGTCCGAAGACGACGAGGTATCCGATTAATCGCTATAGTTGTCTTGATACATGGTCGCGGGGGAATTCCTTGATGCCCCAGTTCCAACCCTTTTCAATTCGGATGGCGGGTGTCTGATAACGGTCTATTCACGAGTCATATCCAGATAACTGCCCAAGTCCGAGTCCTTCGGTTTCCAGCCTGCGGGGTGAGCGGGTTCCTGGTTAGCGATAAAGGTTCCCATACCGGTAACAGATCGGACGTCCGCTTCCCTCATTTGCTGCTTGACACGGGGGGAGCGGTGGATTACTACTACATCTCCATCTCCGTCATATAACCTCCCAAATGAATGCTGAGCCTGTGCCCACCGTCCCATAACGAGAGGTCTAGCACTCTTCTTTTCGCTGACTTCCATGGCACGGGGTCGATGGATGACTTCGGATTTGGTGTATGTTATGTCAAGGTCTCCGAGGTCGACTGTGCGAGCCCCTATTGTGCTTCCACCTCCACGGCGAGTGGAGCCATACGAGAAAACTGTGATAGCGTCATCTGGGCGAGAAGCTAGTCGACAGAGCAAAGAGGATTTGTAATCTTCCCAGTCAGAGTCCTTCCACATGAACCCACCCTTACGAACGAAGACCCAGAGAACCATAAGTCCACAGAAGACGACGAGCACACTAGTAGTCATCGATTTTGGTTTGACATACGATTCCCGCGGCTCTAGACCCCGTCCTTCCCGCGTCATGGGTGACGGTTCAAAGGTTGTGAAGCCAACAGAGCATGAGAAGAGCTCCTTGAAAGGTGTCGGTGACCAAGAGGCAGGTTCTGATGAGCAGGGAAGGTGGTAGATTTGTTTATTAGGGATTTTGGACGGATTACTCGAGTATCTAGGGGTAGAATAATTCCCCTACGGATGAGGAGCCATAGCTAGCTACCACCGTGAAAGTGCATACAGAGGTAGGAGAAAATATATGCAGCAGAAGAATTGAAGTTTGTCAATAGGAATGAAGGAGGAATTTGTAAAATCGTGATGAGCCAAAACCGGCGGCTAGAAAAATGAGGATGGTTGGTTAGTTTTTGTATGAGACTTAGAAGTGAAAGATGAATGGGCAAGAGGGCAGAGCTGAACCCCAAGTTGGGGGGAACGGGCACACTGCTTTAGTTGAATATAATGGTGGAAAGAAGGATGAAAGAGGAACTGCTTTAGTCGGATACGGTGGTGGAAAGGAGGATTATAGAGGAACGTGGGTGTTTCCCGGTCGGATAGGGCATTGCGTCAGCAGCAAAAATAGTTGCTTCTGTCTCATGCACTGAATGCAAATCGCGACTCGGGGCACAACGGCACTTCACGTCAGAGCTTAGGACGCAATGGGACAACACAACAAAACATGGGAGGCAATGGTACATCATACCAAAACTCTAGAGGAGTTAGTAGATTTCAGGACGCAACACTTCTATGACATATATATATACCCAGGGACTCGAGTCACAGCTTTAGATTCATACTACTAGTAAAGATACAGTAGGTAGTAATGGAGAGTAAACCAAGTTCCAGGAACTTGGATGGCAGTAATATGCAATATATGTTGAAGTTTCTAATTCGTTTCATATATATATTCTCCTTGATAATATTGTGTATTCCTCTACTTAGTATTATTTCTAGACATGGACATTACTACAACGGAGTATGTATGACATAAATTTCATTTGATATTTCATGATACAAGTAGGGGATTATGGTATGCTTTTCTTATCTGGTGTGTAGGTTTATTTCCTACATTTTATGCATCATCATGCACGGTCATTAGTCATTTGATTTACAATTACATTCTAATTCTCCGTTCACACCACCTCAGATTTAAGCATGTTTTATAGGATTTCCTTGGCAGTTCTGTAGGGTCAAACATATTCACACTTATGTTTCTCCTACTTGTGTTACAGTCAAACATGTTGACACTTATGTTTTCCCTTACGCTTCTTCTTAGTTATGCAAAGGATGTATATCTGTATAAATAGGGGTTACCACCCATCTCGCTTGGGGGAATTAAGGACAAGAACTCTCCCCAATCTACCTTCATACAAAACTCCTCTTTGCTTAGTGTGCCTGCGATATACTCTTTCTATCACATCATATTTTCGTACACAGTTATTAAGATAGTGCCATCCCATACATATTTGAACAGGTTATGAGCCCAGTGCTTCTATAACTAAAGTACTAGGAGAGATCTTTTCATCCAATTGGTGGTTACCAAGCAATCCCACAAAAAACTCCACTCCAACAATCAACCACTCCTCAACAACTATGCCTCAGACAAAGACTGGCCACCTTACAGAGTTTGAGAAAGGTTAAATTGTTGCCCTGAGGACATAAAGTCTCTCTTTTTCTGAGATTAGGAATTTCTTAAATCGTCCCAAAAGTACAGTCCTCAGTTTCTACACCCGGTATCAAAAGAGGGGTGATGAGAAAAACCTTCCTATGCCTGGTAGACTCAAAATTATCAATAGCAGAACCTGCCACCCCCTAGTCAGACAGTCTAAGAAGGCACACCACCAGCCTTTATCAGAATTGCGCAATGAGATTGCCCCTCAAGCCTCTGTGAAGACAATGAAAAGAGCTTTAGCCTCTGTCAACATAAAGAAGTGGAGGGCTAGGAAAGGAGCATTGTTAAAGGATGAACATGCTATCAAGAGATTAGCTTGGGTGAAGGAGTATAAGGATTAGACAAAGGAGGACTTTGAAGGTGTCATCTTTAGTGATGAATGCATGGTTGAAAAGTCCAAAGATCCTAAGGGTATTGGGGTATTCAGAACACCTGAGGAAAAGTAGTATAAGGATTGTATTCAAGGGGTCACAAAGGGGCCAGGAGTAAAGCTGATGGTTTGGGCTTGCATCTGGGGTAAAAACAAGGGTCCCCTGATTCCTATTTTTAACAAGCGTGTGGATAGATTTGTATATATTGGAGTTTTGAAGGATGGCTTGGTTGATGTCTGGCAGGAGGTAGAGGACACAGTTGGAGATCCTATATTTCAGCAGGATGGTGCAAAGATACATACTGCAAGAGATACCATGGCTTGGTTTGCAGAAAATAACATACAGGTTATGGAATGGCCTCCCAATTCCCCAGACCTCAATCCTATTGAGCACTGTTGGAAGAGGGTCAAGGAAAAGCTGCATCAGCACTTTCCTAACATGCACAAGACTAAGGGGGGTCCTGATACTGTTAGAAAATGTCTAGCAGAAGCTCTAAATCAGTTTTGGGCTCAGGATATTGAAGGTGAGTTTTTGGAACGCTTGTGGGAGTCTATACCTGGGAGAGTGGCTGCTGTTTTAGATGCAAAGGGGTGGTATACAAAGTATTGATTTTTTTTCTCTATAATTTCATATGAAGGCTTTCTTATATGTACTGGATATATATCCAAATTTTCAGTTTATTCTAAGCAGTTGTGATTGCATAGGTAGTAAATTTGTTGTGGTGGTGGGGTTGCCATTGCCGTGCCGGACGAAAAGATTTGTACCCGTACTTTACGTAGCTTCATCAGTAGGCCAGGGCAACGACAGACGCTGAATAAAGTTGCGGAAGGAATTGGATGGCGGTGGAATTTAATATGTATGGGTGCAGATGCTGGTCATCATAATCTGGCAAGCCGGGGGGGCAGATGACTGGCGGATTCCAAATTTTAGCATTTTTTGAAATCTCAACTAAGGTTGAACCAATCGCTTCGGTCGCCCTGCCTGCTTGCCAGCTATGATGGGAGACCCCACAAGGTGGAATACAGTATTCAAATAAGATATTATAAGTATCAAAAGGATTTGTTTCCCACCTGCCATGAAAGCAGGGTGAATCAAGCCCCGGAGCGTGCTTATGCCCGATATCGGGATGAAGACCTAAATTATGTCGCGCTAATACCTCCTAAAAGTCTTCGGCATGGTCGGGTTAGCCTTCTTTCTACAGAACTGACTCGGGTACGAATGTGGGTGGCCGAGCTGTGAGGGATTAGGTGTATCAACACTTCTTGCTCGTTTTATCAAAAGACATGCTAGATTCATTCATTCTCCTACGGTAGATCAGGTTCAGGCCCCCAGAATCTCTTAGTGTCCGGCTCCCACCTCAATGCCCGCGGGAGTGTTAGATGTGTCTCTTGTTTTGTTTGCTCTTTACGTCATTGGTAGAGTTCGTTACGGGGCCTCCGGGGCCCCGAAAACTGCGGGCCCCTGTCCCCGTTCTCCGCCCCGCCCCGGAGTTTGGCCGGGGGGGGCGATATTTTCTTCCTCCACTTTCCCCCCCGTCCCCATACGGCCCCCCACCCCACCCCTGCCACCCCCTGTACGGGACCCCGCTACTGCTCCCGCCAAATCATATGGCTGGGAGCACAATTGGGGTCACCCGGTAGCCCCCGTGCGGGGGGCGGGGCGGGGAGGGGGGGAGTTCGGAGGCACCCCGTGGCCGTAACGGGTCAGGGAGAGCTTGCAGAAAACAGCCCCGCCCCGCCCCGTAACGAACACTAGTCGTTGGAGTAAAGGTAGTATGGTGGAGTGCCCATTTAAATGACAGAGTGGTAGGTAAGAATTGTGTTATCCGCACGGGTCTACCCGTGCCAGCGTTGTGACTCCGTCATAACCCCCAATTGCTAGCTTGCTGGCAGCCTGGGGCACCCCCGAGAGAGTGCCTAACGGCTCAATGAAAATCACAGCTCAACGACACTTTCATTCTTAATCCAAATCAGATTCCCACCACACGGAAATAAAAGTTCCAAAAGAGAGGAAAAAAAGAGAAGCCTTATTTGCAAGGACCAAAAACAATGTATCAGAAAGTCAGAAGAGTGTTTAAAGCATCAGAGAATGTTTACTAGTGGTTCGTAATACTCAAATCCACATACAAATTGAAAGTGTCGTTGAGATGTTATTTTCGTTGAGCCGTTAGGCACTCTCTTCAGAGTGCCCCCGGTTGTGATAGTCACAACTGTGGCATGGGTAGGCTACATCAATTACCAGAATGAAACACAGGAAAACGCAAGAGCCCAGTGCGTACACTACCAAACAAGGCGGAGGACAGAAGTCACTAGTAGAAGCGCGTTTTACATGCACAGCAGCCATATTTTCACAACATTATGACACTACCTCCGTTCAATCAATTGAACGCAACATTTTTCATTGCCCATCCAAGGGAATCCCGTGGCTTTTCCCTTCTAGGTTATCACAAATCAACAATTCATTTTTTAGGATGTCTATTGATCAGAGAATAAAAGCGGGATGGAGTCTTGGCAGGTTTTTATCTGAAACTCTGGTCTTGTCGCCGTTTTGCAACCTCCATTGAATAATTTTAAGGTTGCCAAAACATGGGTTTATCTCCACTGGCCCCAAGCTTTTCGTCCGTGACAGGTGAGCATAGTTCTGAAGCTTGCACGGGTATTTCTTTGTATTCATTGGGCAATCGGGGAATGAAATTCAACTACTTGAAGTCGGTTACATTTTGTGTCGTATGCGTGCACTACCCGCTATCTCTTTCTCTAGCCCTGTACAAAGCCCACGAGCAGGAGAGAAAACGAAAGCATGGAGGGGCATTAGAATGTTCTCAGACCAGACAAGGGCACAACTCTATCGACTGTTAGCAGGCTGGCTATGTTATTGAAGACGATAGTAATGCCCATCTACGAAGTTATGTAGCATAGCTGAAACACAGGCAACACCGGCAAACCTGAAACCCTTTCAATGGGCTTGGGAGGGACGCAATAAACCCCCCGAGAGGGCGGAAACCGAATGCTTTGGAGACCGCCGGGAGGCAATCCCAGCCCGGGGGAAGTAGCCAGGTGGAGGAGGATGAGGTAGTAGATGAGCGAAAGCTCTGTTGATAATTCATCCAGTGGATATTCTATTGCTTGTCTCGCAGAAAAACGAAGCTAAGGAGGTGAGGGAAGGGCTTGTTGAAGGGGAAATGGGGTACACAATCATTGTTGACAGAGTACCAATGTCAAGCAGGGATTCGGGAAAGTGGTAGCGATGCAATGAGACCAAGCAGGGGTGGCTGTTGTTTGAATGTGCTGAGTACAGTATAGTATACCTCGTCAGCCGGTCGGGGCGGTGGCGGAAGTTCAATTACAATAGGGGGGGATTAGATGGCTATAGTATCCAATATACAGTGATGCAGAAGTTCACAAATTGGCAGCGTGCTCTTGTGATAGTCTACCCGAGACCACCAGTGGTGAAGGTTAAGTTTGCGAGCGGATCCACCTCTCCCCGACTAAAAACAACTAGTCAATCTTCGTGGGGGCTAACTGCCATGCGGCCTCGGGTAACTACTGGATTCATGGCCCACCAGTCCGTATTGCACTGCTGTCGGCGCACATCTCCTCTCTACTACCAGTATGCCGAAGGACACCTGTTCCAACCGCACGATCACGCAAACTACTGTACTCGTACTGGACTCGAGTACGTGCTCTAGCCTTATTGCTTAGTACACTACCGGTACCCTAACCACAATAATAATTGAACCTCGTGCGCTATGATACCTTGGGCGTCCAAAATTCTATCTTCAATAGAGCTGAGTGGGATGTGTGTTGCCACATGGCATTTGCTGGCTATTTACTGATGCTCTAGTGCTATTAGCTTCGTGCGACTTTCAATCTTACTTTCCTCATTCTCATTGGGGGTTCCTACTGATGCGTCCAGCACCCTCTCGCACACAGGGACAAGTTTGTTGGTTTTTGTTGGAATATTGTCCCCTGCGTACCTCAATTCATTTCATCATCCAGCTGTTTGATCTCTTATCCCCTGCAGCTGAAAATTCCTTTCTTGTTTCCTTCTTGTTTCCTTCTCGTTTGATTCGTTTCATTGAAAGAAAATTTGAAAGAAAATTTTCTTCCCCCTTGATAGAGGTGAAAATTTTTCACCCACACAGGCACGGCATAGGCAGAGGCAAGTCTTATGAAAAGGGACCTGGTGAGCTGGTTAGAAAATTATTATGCGAATATTGAACCATTTTATTCTGTCCAAGTGAATTGCCTATCTCAACCGATCGATCTATCTACCACGTTTTTATACTCATTTCCTCCTATTTCTCTACCTGTTTTTCTTCAGTTGTCGTGGGCCTCACGAAATTAAGATCGGTACTACAGTACGTAGGAGAGACGCATCCCGGCAACTCCCGCTGTTTTATCCGCCAGTTCGCATTTTAGAAGTTTAATCGATTCTAGGGCAAGATTATGCGCTCGTTTAACCCTGAATATGGGTCATGCTTTTATTGAGAAGCGAGGGCTCTACGCCATCTCGTAAGAGGGTAAAGTGTGTTCCGAGGATGAGCCAAGCAACCCTATCCCCCCATCGACATTCTTTGGTGCTCAAATTTGTACACTTAAATTTGTAGAGTAACTTACACTCATCAGCTCTAACCGATAGAGCACTCACACCTGTATTCTAAAATGCACAGGTACTGTACCCGTGCTGTACTAGTGCTCGTGCTCAAGGCATGCAGGATAAGTCAGTGGAGGTGGTTGTCAACCTACCGTTCCACGCAAGTTTAGACTGCTCCGAGGCGTAACAGGGTGTGCACCGATTGCTGCCCATGACCCAAAGCCAATCAACAGCCGGGACACCCTCCCAGGGAGCTAGCTATGGGGCTCGGCTACCACGCAGTATCATCTACTGCTCTCCAGCCCCCCCCTGCCCAGGCTTCTAAGACTTCCAAGCTCCGGAGAGTGAACTTTCTTCCTCCTTACCATCCCCAGACGTTGTCGCCCAAATACCCATTCTCTAGACTACCCTTAGCCAGATCTTCAGCCTTCACTAAAGTCCAAGTGCCCGGCACCAAGCTAGGATTACATCCCATAGCTACCTCAAAATTAGAGAATTATTCATCTCCATAATTAAGGTTGGGTCCTTGGGCACGGTGCTCCTTCTAAGAGACTATATCTCGTGCTATTGACTTGTTTCAGCAGAAACGAAAGTATTTCCAACTAGCCTGGTTAGCAAGATGTACTCAATAGCAACCTTTCCCATTTCAGATACTCTAACGATATCAGTTATTTTTCTACCCTGCCTTCGAAAACGACCCTACGGTGAACTAGACTAAATGCAAGAGTACCAAACGTATCGGTAGGCTCCCCTCCCTTCAATGTCTATGATTTTAAAAATAACAAGCGCCTGCCTGATATTCTTCCCGGAGGAATTGAAGGCGATATTAGGGGAGACTTCAGCACTAACTCCGGGGATTATAATGTTCTCAGCGGTAATGACGACAATAATGTAAACACGGGTTACCAGAACAATACCGCTAACCATTGAACAATTTATCAAGGATGCAGGTTTGGGGCTGGGGCCAGAGGTATAATCAGCTTTCCCCGGAGATTTTTTTCTCTTTTTTCCGCAAAGATCTAATGCACTATTTATTGAAAGTCATGGGTACTCACTTGTCGTTTGATCGTTCTAGAACTTGTTGGTCAACCTGGTTGGTGATGACGGTTGGTGGCTTTGTATGTGAGTTTCACACTAGCAGAGATTTCTCCTGCTAGTATGGTTTTATTTCATGTTCAGTTTCAGGATATGGGAATGGTATCTATTGGGGGTTCGGATACCTGCTGGTAGTGTTCGGTAGTCTTTCGGTAATGCTTGGTACACTGGTTATAGTGGATACGGGTGTGAGAACTTCTGTCCGAGCTGGACCTCAGAAGAGAAGAGAGATACCGGAAATGCTGGGAGGTCATGTTTTAGGATAGGGAGGATTTTTTCACAGCATGTCGATAGGCATTCCGATTGTGGTTCTGGGCATCATCGCTCTATATAAACCCCCTTTATTGCCCCATAGATAGAAAAAACGAGCAAGCAGAAGACATCAAACTCCTCCCTCTATTGTTCCACATTCTCCCACAACATATATTCCTCATATCCTTCAATAGGCTATGAGCCCGGGCAGCGCAACTGCCACATCCTAAGACCATAACAAGATTCCTACCATGGCCGAATCATCCTCTACCGCTCGCACTAAAGATACTTCGACAGTATCGCCAATGACTTCTCTTACCCAGTGAATTGAAAAACTCGATGGATCCCTCGCCAGTGGCCACAGGAACTACCATGCCTGGAAATTCAGAATTATTCGGGTACTGAAGGAAAAAGCATTGCTGACAGCAGTTGAACAAAAGGTTTTATCCGATGATGATCCAAAGGCTGTTCGGCGGGATAATCAGGCATTCACCATCATTACCCTAAACATTAAGGATTCACAGATAACTCACATTCAGAACTGCGAGTCATCTTGGGCAGCATGGGAGGCCCTACGGGTCGTGCACCAGGGAATTGGTCCCAATGGAAGGATGGTCCTCATGCAGCGGTTATGGGCACTGAGGATGGGTGACTGAGAGGATATGGCTGACCACCTGAACAGATTTAGGGAGTTAGCGAATCAGGTACACAGCTTGTCTCCAGAGGGTAAAGGAATTGATAAAAGTGAGCCTGTGACTCTTCTGAGCCTAAGTCTCCCAGAATTGTATGAGCCATTGATTATGGCCATACAATTGCAGAGCGATAAGGTCAATCTCGATATGTTCACAGGACGACTGTTGCAGGAGTCAGCAAGACTACAGGTAGCTCAAAGAACTCAGAATGAGCAAGGACGAAAGGATACCACTACTGCATTCGCAGCACGCTTCACACAAATACGACGGACAATGCCTAACAAGAAAGCATATGCTCCGAACCTCTTCTCCAGTACCGGAGGAGCCAAAGGCAATACACAACCCAAGAAACCGCGTGGAAAGTACTTCTACTGCCAAAAGGAGGGACATTAGAAACGCGATTGTTTTAAATGCAAGTCAGAGGAATCTAAAGAAAAGTATCAGTCATCAGAGAGTAAGGAGGGAGATGGATATGCCTTTACCGGTACAGAGCAGGAATCTGAAATAAGTTCCAACAGACGGTGGATTGTTGACTCTGGTGCAGGTCAGCATTTGTGTAGAAACAAGAGCTTCTTAATACGTGGGACTTATGAAAAGATCACTTCCCGTGGGATTGTGATTGCTCATGGGTCAAAAATCAATGCCATAGGAGTTGGCCATGTTGCTATCGGGGAACTGGCACTTACGGAGGTATTGTTTGTACCACAACTTGGTGGTAACCTGTTATCTGTCTCCCGAACCCTAGATGCTGGATATACAATCAATTTCACATATGAGACCTGTGTCATTGCGGGGGTGGGAAGGAACACATGTGCGGTAGCAGGTAAAAGGGATGGGAACCTGTATTATATTAACAGTTTGAATCAGGACGAAGCAAACCTTAGACTAGTGACCAACCATGCACGAGGTGCAACAAGAGAGGTATGGCATCGACGGCTTGGACACAGAACTCTCAATGATTCCACCATTAAATACCTTTCTCAATATGTTAGAGGACTTGAAGTTGATTGGCCCAGAAGTAAGGATGGAATTCATGCCTCAGAAATCTGTTCTACATGTGCCCGCGGACGTCAGCACAAAGAAGCAACAACTGGAACAAGATGTAAGGCAGTCGAGCTGCTTGAAGATGTTCATTCTAATATCTGTGGACCAATGCAAGTTAGCAGTATTTCTGGTGAGAGGTACTTTATAACTTTTGTGGATGAAAGGAGTGGAAGGATTGCGGTCAACCTATTGCAGTCTAAAGGTAAAGCACTAGGTGCTTTCGTGGTCTACCACACTCGTGCAGAAAGAGAAACTGGAAATAAAGTAAAGTCTGTACATACGGATGGTGGAGGAGAATATACAAGTACCAAGTTTTAACACTATCTGCGCACTGCTGGAATCGTCCATCATGTCAGCCCACCGTACACTCCGAGTCAAAACGTGATCGTAGAAAGGGCAAATCGAATGTTGGTGGAAGGTGTACGATGTATGCTCCAGGATGAAGCGCTTGAAAAGGTGTTCTGGGGACCAGCAGTAACTTGTGCCGCACATATCCATGATCGACTGCCATCTCAGGTACATCAAGATATGACTCTACTAGAATTTTGGACTGGAGAGAAACCTAGTATCAGCCATCTCTGAGTCTTTGGATCAGTTACTACACATACCTTCATTCCGAAAGAAAAGCGGTGGAAGCTGGATCCTAAGTCAGAACGCTGTATCTTGGTAGGATATGATGAAGACGGTGGAAGCAGTATGTATCGAATTTATGAACCTATCTTACAAAGAATCTACAGCTCCAGGGATATAATAATTGACGAACAACCAGCCCGCAATCGTGGTAGTGCATAATGCTCCGCGTCATCGGAAGTGGATATTCAACTTCATGGAGATCATTTGGAATCGGAGGAGGCTATCGACAGAAGGGAGTCAGAGTTCGGTGGAGATACTATTATTGTAAGACCCGTAAAGGAATTACAACTGATAGCCGCGGAGAACTCTACAGAAGCTAGGGAGGAAAACAGTCTGCTACTGAGACGATCAGAGGGGCAGAGAAACCCAGTGCAACTTTTTCAGCCACAGCCTTGGCGGGCCATGGTTGCGACTGTGCAAGAGCCGCAAACACTACAGGATGCCCTCGGGTGTTCAGCGAAAGACCTCTGGTATGAGGCTTGGGAATCAGAGGTTGAATTACTCATGCGAACTACAACCTAGGTTTCGGAACCACTTCCGTTTGGTCGTACAGCAATTGGTTGCCGGTAGCTGATTAAACATAAAGATGATGGCCGGTACAAAGTATCTCTGGTAGCGAAAGGATACAGCCAGAAAGCTGGTGTTGATTACGGTGAAACTTTTGCCCCAGTGGCAAAATTCCACTCCTTGCGGTGCCTACTGGCCCTGGTTTGTGAAAATGATTGGGAGTTGGAAGGCATGGACGTCAAAACAGCCTTTTTACACAGCAGGTTAGAGGAAACCGTTTATATAGAAATCCCGGAGGGATTATACGAGGAGATTTCGGAAAAGCCCAAGGAAAGTAATATGGCTTGCGGCTTAGGAAAGTCAATGTACAGATTGAAGTAATCTCCACGAGCATAGTATGGACGGATCAATGAATTCTTTATTCAACACCGATTTCACCGCAGCAATGGCAATCACAATTTTTACATCCACTATGAGCACAAAATCATCCTACTGCTCCATGTTGATGATTTGGTAATAACCTCCCCCGAAGCCAGAGCAATTGAGTGGATTCAGGATCTCCTACATAAGGAATTCGAGATGACAGATCTGGGACATTTGCAGAACTTTCTTGGAATAGAAATCTGACGGAATCGCAAGAACCGAACCCTTCACTTGGCGTAACAGAAATACCTTAAGATGATTCTCGAACGATATGGAATGCAGAATGCAATCAGGATACCTACACCCACAGATCCCCATGTTCGACTTAAGAAATCAGCAGTATCACATGAGGCTGATCCAGCAAACCGACAGCGCTATCAATCTACGGTACTAGGTTCCCTAATGTATATCATGATCGGCAGTCGACCAGTTATTGCATTTGCGGTATCTTCTGTCAGCCAACACAGTATCAACCGAAGTCCGGAGCATTGGACAGCACTGAGGCGGGTTTTTCGTTACCTGGCTGGAACTCAAAATATCGGTCTGGGATATGGGCAGGGACTTTGTGGTGGTTTTGCGGATGCAGATTGGGGTAGAAGTGAAGACCGGAGATCGATTGGAGGATATGTCTTCAAAGTCAATGGAGCCGCGATATTGTGGACTAGCCGCAAGCAAAGCAGTATTGCTCTACCCTCTACGGAGGCAGAGTATATGGCATTCACCCAAGGGCTTAAGGAGTCACTATGGTTAGGAGAATTGCTTCTTGAACTAGGAGCTCCCACACATGTGCTGGAAAGCAGGCAGATCTTTTTCTGACAATCAGAGTGCTATTGCATTGTCAAAGAACCCTGAGTATCATGCGAGAACGAAACATATCGACATACAGTTTCATTTCATCCAAGATCATATTAGTGCTGGTCGAGTGGACCTTCGTCACTGCCCCATCCAAGGGATGATGGCGGATATTTTTACAAAAGCACTATCATGGCCACAATTTGAGAAGCACGTCCACGGTCTTGGGCTGGTACCGGATCCCACAGCTATAGAGTTGAAAACTGGGGTGGAAAAGGTCACTTGGAAAAAGATGGGATATATGGGAAGCGGGAGAGGATACGAAGGTGTGTTAGCAAGATGTTAAAGGTTTTGAATTAACAAGTGAGTTCCCATGAGGGGGTGTATTGAAAGTCATGGGTACTCACTTGTCGTTTGATCGTTCTAGAACTTGTTGGTCAACCGGGTTGGTGATGGCGCCCGTTGGTGGCTTTGTATGTGAGGTTCATACTAGCAGAGATTTCTCCTGCTAGTATGGTTTTATTTCATGTTCAGTTTCAGGATATGGGAATGGTCTCTATTGGGGGTTCGGATACCTGCTGGTAGTGTTCGGTAGTCGTTCGGTAATGCTCGATACACTGGTTATAGTGGATATGGGTGTGAGAACTTCTGTCCGAGCTGGACCTTGGAAGAGAAGAGAGATACCGGAAATGCTGGGAGGTTATGTTTTAGGATAGGGAGGACTTTTTCACAGCATGTTGATAGGCATTCTGATTGTGGTTATGGGCATCATCGCTCTATATAAACCCCTTTATTGCCCCATAGATAGAAAAAACGAGCAAGCAGAAGACATCAAACTCGTCCCTCTATTGTTCCACATTCTCCCACAACGTATATTCCTCATATCCTTCAATACTATTACAAGTAGGACACGCATCTAGGCCTTATCGCATAATTCCCTACTGAAGAAACACCAAGTTCACTGGCAGTAAAGATCTCATTGAGTCGCTAAAGAAGTTTTCCGAGGGTAATGGGCACAACCCGATCCCACTCCATGAATTAGGCGGTTCTAGGTATGTGTTCGTGATCGCCATTTCAGGAGTTTACTAACCCCACTTAGAAAAACGCAGATTGCCCTCAAATACCTCTATCGGTGCGGAAGCGAGAGCGATTGTGATGTTTGCCGGGTGTACAGGAGTGGGTTACCAAAATTTAGTGACGACGTTAGAGTTATTGCACAACCTGTTCGAACTCCCCTACCAGGCACCGAGACGGACTAGAGGGATTCCTAATGAATGTTAAGAGGTGGTTTTAAGGTCCAGACAGTGGCAATTGGATACTAACGTCAACCACCGGGAAGTGAGACAATACCGGGATATGACACAGTCCCAAATGGCGCAATCGAGAGCTAGGTCATAGTGCAACCCCCCCCCCAGAGCCCGCAATTTTGATGCCATTGAAATAAAATAAACAGAGTAAGAAAGCCAGAGAAGTATCAATTAAACCAAGGAGACAGAGGTGCGAAAGTTCTACAATGTGAAGAAAGAGAGTTAGATTAACAGCTTAAAGGGGATAGAAGATAGGGTACTACTACCATGTCAGAAAAAGAAGTCTATGAGGCAGGGGATTTGCGCATACGTAGACTCATATGCAGGGCCAGCACAGAAAATGATTGACTTCAGGGTAAGAGAGATTGGGGTTGGATCGGAAGAGTGGGTTGGGCTGGAACAATGACTGAAGACTATTCGGAATCACTGATTTCTTCTCGCTCGCCCTCATCGCTGGAGACACCCTCAGAATCAATCAACATGAGATGTGGGGTTGCTGCACTAGTAATAATATTTGCCTTAGGACTAGACCTTCGAGGTGTAGTAGTGGGGGAGGTATCCAGGCATGGCGGAGGTAGTTTTCGTTTTGGTTTGGACCTCCATTTTATTACCTATACTGGAGTGTGTCTGGTACTTTTTCCTTTCACCGATTGGTCTCCTTTCTTTTTTCTTTGCATCTTTCTTAATCCGCGCATCGCGTAGCTTCATAAGGGGTGCACCATCGAGAACACGTGCTTCGCTTAGCTTTCTGCGGTCCATTTTGTTGTGAAGCTTGTCTCCTATTTGCAGCTTATTGCTCAGCTCGCGCCAGAGCTCCTTGGAGGCTATCTCCTCCTCCAGTTGATGCCCGAGTTCTCGCATTATACTGGTGACCTGGTTCATAGTAATACACATATCCGAGTCCTGCAGGGACATGTTAGCCAGTAAGTGGCTTCTTGCTAGGATCTTGTAGCAAATCTCATGACTTTTGGTTGGGGTTTTGATAATTCCAAATGGATCGCGCCACTTAATATCCTTAGGATTCAGCTTTCCTAGGACACGTCAGGGATGGAGAAGATATGTACCAGTACTGGTGAAGGCCTGCTGGATATTGTGGGAGGTAAATGTTGCCTCCCTGGCCTCCGTTAAAAATGGAATAAAACAGACTATTTTATACCTGCAATATTCTGACCAGTACGAATATAGTTGTCCACAGCCATACTGTAAACATGTTGGTATGGCCCGAAGAGTCCAACATCAAGAGGTTGGAGCAAGTGGGTAGAGTGGGAGGCGAGACAGAGTAATAACACATTGTTCAAAAAATATTGAGAGACAAATTCGAAGGTAATAGGGGACCCACTGGCATGCCCATCTAAAATCAGAATACAGGGGAGATTAGGAGATTTTCCTTGAGCCTCAGGAAAAAAAACCTTCTGCAGCCACTCAAGTACTAATTGATCATCGGTCCACCCTTTTGGAGAGTAGCTAAACTTATGAGCTTGTTCCCTCTCAGTTAGGTTTTTATACCAACCCATATAATGCCCAGGACCCTTGTTTATCACAAATAGCGATAGCACACTTCCATACGCCGCCACTGTCTCAATTTTTAAACAATATAGGGGTTCATACAGCAGAAACGACTTCCACTTGGGCCACTCAACGAAAGACCTTTATTGATACGAGTAATAGCAATAGGGGAGAGGAATTAAAGAACAGAAAGGACCAATAGCATCGTGAACTGACAATGAATGACGTTAACAGAAATAGAACCAATCGGTAAAGACAAAGAGAGAAAGACAGTAATTTCGATGGATGATCATATAACAAATGAGTAAAGGAAATAAACAGCTTTCTATCCAATGATCCTTCTCCCAGACATGTTACCAGCACATGCGCAATTTCTCTCTCTTCCTCTTACGCTATCTTCCTGCTTGCTTTATGGACATATTCCCGAGGTGTGGAGTTTCGGGCTGAGGGTGGGGTTCGGTAGGTTGCTGTTTGATCCTGATACAGCAAATATGCAGGATTGGTATGAGGTTTGGTATGAAGCTAATGGTCGTGAAACATCTCTGCAATGGTAGGTGGTATGGGGCATTTTGTCACAATGTTTCTGATCCTCTCAGGACAGGAAATAGCATGTGTGGTGAGCAGCGAAAAATGATGAATGTCCAACATCAATCACTATTACTAACTCCCGTTTACCATCATGGGTACCCCGGGGATTTCACCATCCTCTCCTGCACAAAACCTTCGCCCGTGCTGCCAAACCCATCAGGAAACCTTTCTCATCCATGTTGTAAATTTGAGACTCCCAGAGTCCATACTGCCTGATCAACCGGCCTAGCTTTCCAAAATAGTTTAATAAAATCTCTGGATCATTTGCATATGCTCTCTGGCACTCCAATTGGGTACTCAGCTTTAAAGCGTGAGATGGATGATGGCTTAGAAAATGTGTAACCCAGTTTTGTCCAAGAGGAGCGGGTGGGATTCCAGTTCGCTCAAATTCTAGGTACATAGCCATATCTTTAACCATGTCAAGCCGGGGAGGACAGCTGATATCATCTTGGCTGAAGCACGATTTAACAATTGCTGTCTCTTGTGATGGGGTAAGTCATTGCTGCACTTCATGGGCCTCAGCCCAGCTCCTGGTAGTCCCAGCAAGCCTATGCTATAGGGTACTTCGGTTGACCTGAAATGCCTCACATGCAGCTGCAACATTGGGCTCATCCCCGGACTGAATCGCTCGAATTGCCCTAGGCAGGCAGTCCTCGTATTCTGAATTTGCCTTCTTCACTAGTACCATTGGGTTGTTGATTGTATAGATCACTCGCACAACTAAAATAAGGGGTTGTCAAGTTCAGAAATGCCACATTTCGGCAGATCCTGGCCTGTGTCACTTCTACGTCTTGTCTCACTTCCCGGTGGCGGACGTTAGTTATCGACAACGCCAACAACGAGTAGGACTTTATTGGCAATACCAGTTGCATCGCGAAATTTGCACAACAGGGGCCGAGGGGCACCCTAATATTCACCACTAGATCACTCCAGGTTGCGTTGGGGCAGGGTTGCGAAAGGATAGATGTCGGAAAAATGGAGGATGATGAAGCACAGGCATTTTTGCTGAAACAGTTAGTCAACTATCATATTTCGAGTGATAAAGAGAAAGAGGCGATCAATATGATCCTAAATTTCATACATCGCATCCCGCTGGCTATCATAGGAGCGGCGGCCTTCATGACTGAAACACAGACATCGCCATCCAGCTATTAGAATACCTCCTGGGGAAGCGACGAACAGGCGAAGAAACTTCTTTCACAGGCATTTTGCCACACTTGACGAGAGGCCGATATGACCAAAAGCATCCTAGCTACGTACTTTATCACCTTTGACCGAATCACCAAGGCAGATGCCCCTAGCTACGGGTCTTTTGCTTTTGGTTACGTCCTTAGATCGCCAGAGGATACCAGAAAAGCTACTCAGCCAAAGTGGTTTGGACAGAATAGATTATCAAATCCAGTTTCTTGAGGCTGTTGGAAAACTATTATGATTTTCGCTTGTCACAAGAGTCGAATGTGAGGACCAGAAGCCTTAAGTGTAACGACCCTACGTTATAGAGCTATGGCAACCTAAGTCTACGCCCATACATAAAGCCAAGGGGTTACATGGTAGACTAGGCGGGCATGCCTGAGCTTGTCCAGGAGATATCCGATGGTCCGGGTATCCCGAAGAACAGAAGGTACTTAAGAAATAGGTGTACCTAAGTAGTGGAAGTAACGTGACCTTACCGCCTTCATCCTAAGGATAGGTCGGAAGCCTGGGTGAGTTTACCCTGTCTGGGTAAAGTCACGTTACCCTACCATGGCGACCGGTTTCGTGTCACCATGGATACACTTACCCTACCTTTGGGACACTATTACCCTACCTTCTGTCGGAAACGTTCTCGGAAAGATTTCGTATAATGTTAGGATTGTTTGTTACGCAATAACGATCGATGGGCACTGGCTTGCACATTGATCGGAAGACTACGGGATCAGCTAGAGTGCTCCGAACATGCTGTAACTTGGCAGGATTATTCCTAACAGGTACCTGCAGCCCCAGGGTTCGCCCCGGGCGTCATGGGCCAAAATGGGTGAAGTTGCCATCTTACTAGTTAAATGGAATCATTGAAGACATGTCCATAATACCGTATACGTCGCTGCCGTCCGTCCGACAGGAAGCTGTTCGCAGGATATATAAGGGGGCCAAGGTGAGAAGGTCAAGTACCTTCTCCAAAAAGAATGGAGTAAAACGGACCAAAACTGACGGAGTTAGCGTGAGCTATCCAGAAGGGTCCCCAGAGAAGTCCCGGGTAGTGCCGGAGACATCGAGGAAGGTTTTACGCCAATCATACCTACACGTACCCCTTTGCCATAGGCTCTTTATGGGTTGTTGGAAGACTCAAGTAGCATGATACTTATCACGCTGAGTGGTGTGCCGGAGGTAAGGGACCATGGGTAGCGCCCACGGGTCCCGCCACCGACACAGCTCTACCTGGGAGCATCGTAGACCCCGTAAGTTCGCAATCAAGAAAGATAGAACTTAACCGGAGAACACCTGATATCTACGAGCGCTTGTATGGATCCTAGCACATGGGAAGAGAGTCATTTAGTTAGGTTTTCCAGGAGTCTCGACAGTTAGCCACTGGCGAGACACCGATGCGCAGAGTTTTTACTCCGGCAGGTGTATTGGTAAACACCTCGCATGAACTGATGTGCATATGGGAGATTTCTGCTAGAGTGCGCTGACACCTTAGACCCTTCGGGGATGCGGTAATGGTGCCAGCAACCCTTACGGAGAAGGGCATGCTCATGTTGGTCGGGGCGACCTGATGGGGGAGTTTTTGGTATAAGTCTGACTACTTGAAGCTTATACGAGAACTCTCCTGCCCCGACACAATCAACATCCTCTTGAGAGACTTTAATTGAGATAAGCCAGAGCTTAACGATATTAAGTTTTACTGTTTACTTTTATTCTTTACCCTTTACAAGAGTTGTGTTTGAGAGATTCGAAGTTTGGTGCGGTCGCATCCTTAGGAACCATCTACCTGAGGGAGCTCCCGTTACATTAAGAGCTTCATCGATTGGTGCAACTGTCTTTACAAGTAGCCACAGGCCCTTACATCAAATGTAGTATTTTATCTGTAAGCGGGACATAACTATTTGCATATCTCACTTAAAACTGTACTACTAACCACCCCCAGTCCCAACTGTCAATTTAGGAGTACATCCATTTTATGCACACCAAGCATAACACTATCCAATAAACAAAGAACGTTAACACAGACTTCTCTGGACCCGTCATTTCTTCTTATTCTTATCAGAAAGCGACCCTTCCTGATGCCTAGCCCTCACCTCCTCTTTGAGCTCGGGATTTTCAATTATTGTCTTCAACCTTGCATCATGGCCATCCAGCATTCTCGGTACCCTTTCCTAAGGATGGCTGTTAATTAAAAATATCCCCATAAACTAGCCCATTTGTTAGCCTAAAGTCACGTAATACAAATCCACTGATAACATACGAAGACAGTGATTGCTCCAACAGCAAATCTGAAGGTTCTCTTCACCAATTTCTCCACCCACTTCTCGTCCCACCCCTTGAAACTCTACCCCCAAGTTGTTGTAGACTCATGCTTCAATTAGGTCTTTTATTCCCTGTCCACCCTGACAGATCGGGTGTCCAGATCTTTTCCTCTGGAGGTGCTTCCATTGGTTGTATATGACTATTTGACTATTATATCAGTATTTGTCAATAGATACACTAAATGGAGGGTTGGGACAACCCATTGCCAATTTGGGCAAAGCACACGGGAGCCCAAGCCGGAGGAAGAAGCATGCCGCTGAGGCAGGCGGGAAAACATATCTCCGGTTGCTGGGGCAGAGCGGGGTCATAGCTTCGAAACCCAGAGCTCACAGACCCGCGATACATATTTCAGCTTTTGGCCCCCTGATGACCAGATCACCACGCTTCCTACAACTGGCTTCCTGCAACCAGCTTCCTACTCTTCGCGTTCTTTGTCATCTCTTTACTCATATACCGCAAAACCTTGCCTTCAATTACGGTAGCAATCCCATATACACGACCTCCGGCCACAACCGTAGTTCCAATGGCACCAAGGAGAGCGGCAGCACGCGGTGGAAACCCAACACGCACGAACACGTGACGGACCCATGGGGGTATCCAAAAGAATACGCGTACCCGGCAGCAGCCTGCCTGCAATGGCCAGCGACAAGGAACCCCCTCAGGTAGCCTTGGGAGCGATATCACCAATGACTCGGAAACAGAGACAGAGGAAGCCCAGCCAAGTACTCCATAGTACTCAATTTCCCCCAGAGACAATACCAGAACCCAGAGAAAAACTCTCGGGTCTCTCAGCAGTACAACACTCACTCGCCCTGCCACCCAAGCCACGTCGAGCACTAGGGAGCATGGACCCAACTCACCTCCCACTTCGGAACAATCAATCAACCTCCACACCATGCAAGAACTACTTCGGTCTCACGAACAAGATATCATTGACCGAGTTGTCGATCAACTGAACTCCCAGAACCACCATCGACCAAGCGCGACCCAAGCGGGCCCACAAATGCCGCACCACCCCCGTAACAGCACGCTGTCACCCCCCACAAACCCTACCCTTACCAGAATAGCCCAACTAGAAGACCAGCTTGCTGAACTGCGTGCGGCAACCAGCAGGGAACATATACCTACTGCGTCACGGGCCAATGGTATGTCGAACTCCACGCACCCTATTCTTTCAGTAGAAGGTGAGAGGGCATCTGGTATGGTGGATTCGGTAGAGACACTGTTCCCCGGGGTGGAACGGAGCACACTGGTCCAAATTATCGAAAATCGATTCAAACCAACCAATATATACCGGTTGTTAGCTAGCGAAAAGGAAAGAGCCGAAACCCACAAGACGATAAACATTGGGGGAATTGAGTTTGAGCAGGCTGAAAGAGATGGGAGGGAGTGTGACTACCGCATGAGCAATTCTTTCAAGGCGTGGGCTGCCTATAGCGGAATCTTAATCAAGTTAGCACCGTATGGTCTCCAAGGCAAGCTCGCCACTGCCCTTTGTATCTACACCATGAACCTCTACGACGTGCTGGAAAAATACACCTGGGACGGAGTGAAAGCGTATCACTTCCAGTTCCATAGGAAGCAAGTTGCCAGTGGGAAGGACATATACCAACCAGCCGAGTGGCAAAAGCTCGACAGCCAACTGATCGCATCAAAATGCTTCTCTCATGCAGCATCCCGCCCCACCTGGAGCCAGATACAAAAGCCAACCGCAACCCAAACGCGAAGAACATATGAACTACCCATCCGGGAAAGCCTCCCCCCCAGGCCTGAGCCCAGGACTGGCTTTTTCCCCTCTAACCAATACCAAAGCAACACGCCGGCGACCAGTATGGCACTCATACCTACCACAACCCCACCCTGTCGGAATTGGAACCACCGAGAATGTAGGTTACCCCAATGCCGCTATCAACATGCTTGCCTGAATTGTGGAAGCAGCCACCGCATATCCCAATGCACACAAAGCAATACCACCCCCGCATTTCTTTCCCGCAATAGCCATACCACACGCTAGCACTCACTTCCCACTGCCTCCCCCCCCCTCCTTTTCTCCTTCTTGCCCCTACCCTGCCCCCGCTTACCCCAGCCCTTACCTCCCCTTACCCATTACCAACTTCTCCTTGCTCCTACTATATTCTATTAGCCCGCCCCCCCCGCTGCTGTACCCATTGCAACAAGAATGCTAAGCCCACTCCTACCCAAGCAATTCCTCCCCCAACTACAAAAGTAAGCACAGCCCCAAGCACTACCTACAATCTCCCTAGCCAGGTTGTTAGCGAACAACGAGCCCGCCCAAACACAGCAATCCATCATGCATTATTTACCCCCCACAATATCCAGATGCCCTCCGGCCAGCTCAACTTTACCGGATGGCAGAGACTCACCACCAAATTTCCCGACCAAACAGTCATCACCGCCATCCTTGGAATATGCAAATTCGGGGCAAGAATCGGACATAATGGGCCTCGCCAGCCTACCACTATTTACCCAAACCTACCATCCGCAGCAATTGATGCCGCACTAGTAAGCTCCGATATCGAGAAAGAACTTCACAAGAACCGCTTACAGGTATTCTCGTAGGTCAATAGCCTCCCACCACATTATAGAGCTTCTCCACTGGGCCTGGCAGACAAAGCGGACGGTAGTAAGAGACGAATACACCATCTGTCCTACCCCACCTCTGACTCTACCTCGATAAACTGCAGAATCCGAGAAGACTATAGGGTGATACCCTATGCTAGCATAAAGGATGCGGTAGAGGCGGTACAGACGTGGGGAAGGAACTGCATCCTGTTAAAACGAGACTTTGAGGCAGCCTTTCGCCACATACCAGTCTCACCGCTTGACTCCCCCCTCCTCGGATTTCACTGGGAAAACAAATACTACACCGAGCTCTTCCTTCCCTTCGGATTGCGTACGGCGCCATACCTTTTTAACCTATTTGCGGAAGTCTTCCATTGGCTACTGGAGCACCAATTTAAGAAACTAGGTTTGCCAGCAACAGTCATACACTACCTGGACGATTCTTTCTTAGTCCTACCAGCAGGGTCACAACCCAAAGCCTATGCCAAGACCTTTGCTAGCCTGTGTACGGACCTTGGGCTACTTATCAAAGACTCCAAGAGTGAGGAAGGAAGCAGAGCGAGCTTTGCTGGGATAGAAATAGACACCCACCTGATGGTTATTCGACTCCCAACCAGGAAGCTTCTCAAGGGGCGCGCCATAGTCCAAGCCGCACTGAAAGAGTGCTCACTTTCTTTGCTAGAGTTGCAGCGGATCACAGGATACCTTAACTTTGTTTCAACCGTGGTCCCCCTAGGCCGTACCTTCCTCCGGAGATTATACAACATGGAGTTATACTTTCCTTCCGGGAATGGGCACCAAAAGCGGCGATTATCTAGTGAGGGACGAAAGGACTTGACATGGTGGACGAAGGCACTTTCCGGTGCCCCACAGAGGTCTATAGCCACCCAGGCAAGAGAGACTATCCTACTCTGGACCGATGCATCAAGCTCCCAAGGCTTTGGTGCCTTCTATACTAGCCAAGCACAAACCACCGCCCAGCCAGACTCTGCATTTTCAATACCATTACCTACTAGCCGTACCCGTATTAGAGAGCATATCAATTCCCTAGAAATGCGAGCCGTCGAGCAAGCTATCCTGTACTGGGGGAACCTTTGGACTGGAAAAAGAGTAGTGACCCACGTTGACAACCGGGCCGTAGCCCATGGATTAGCGAACAGTACTATACGGGGCGCATCAATGCACATCCTAAGGAGATGCTGGCTACTGGCAACTGAACACGACCTCGAGCTCCAGACACTATGGATATCCACTAAAGAAAACGCCTTAGCGGATGCACTCTCCCGCTCAGATATTCAGAGAATCGCTGACTTGGCACCACAGTTGATACACCTAGAATGCAACCTCCAGAAACGTGGGTTGCTAACATCAAGCAATCGGGACTCTCCGCCACTGCAGCCTACTACCTCTGGCGGGACTCGCACCTAGCACATGGCGCAACTATGAAACCCCCAGGGCCCGCTTCACCCTCTTTTGTACCCTCTCCAACTACCAACACCAGGGTGCTGGTTGCTTCCCAGCCCAAGCCTCGTGGCTAATTGAATGGCTCTGTTCGTTAGCGGGAACAGTAAAAGCGAAAACTATGGAGCTGTATCTAGCGGGAATCAAATCGTACCAACTGGATCTCGGTATCGACTGCACCGCCTTCAGCGATCTGAGACTCGAGAGAACTATCCAGGGAATTAAAAGAGACCACAATGAACCAGAGCGCCGACTGCGAAGCCCACTGATCCGTCCCCATCTTCTTAGCATTCTCCGGTATCTCAGATCACAGGATTACGACACCCGCATGCTTCGGGCTGCCTTCACTCTAGTATTCGCTGGGTTCCTCCGCGGAGGGGAATTCACATACCGAGAAGCAGACAAAGAACTGGGTCACTCCGTTTCGAGATGGTTTCTAACAAAAAGAAGCCTACGAGTGGCCCGCGATGGGACATACATAGAACTGATAATCCCTGCCTCCAAAACTGATCCCTTCCGCAAAGGAATAACCCCCACTATCGCCGCCATAGATGACGAGGGGTGCCCGGTACGCGCAATAACCCGACTCTAGGCGAGCGACATACACCGGCCCCTGCATGCTCCACTTTTTTGCATTGGGAAACACTCACAGCATGCTTTCACCAGGGATCACGTAGTTCAGAGACTGCAACATCTAGCAACAGCTGCTGGCCTCAGCCAGGGTAAGTGGAACGGGCATAGTTTCCGTAGAGGTGCGGCAACGTGGGCAGCCCAAGTGGGAATCGCGGAACGCGATATCCAGACTCTAGGCAGGTGGCGATCCAACACCTATAAGGCATATATCGAATATACAAGAGAGGAACGACTTACGTTATCCCGGCGCTTCCAGCATGACCAGGCTATTACCATGTAGCTACACCGACCAGCCTGCCTTGATTTTGGAGGGAGAGGTTACCCACAGCACGGCAGGCTAGTCCTCGGACAGACTGTAATTGGACGTCCTGCCTTATCCTGGGATACATCTGCGGTAACCTTCTCCCATGGCAAGGGCAGCGGCTCCCCTACCAAAAGCCTCCGACAGTGGAATAGCTAAATGGCAGAGCGAGTAGATGGGAACTTGGTTTATTGGTTTTCTTTTGGCGTTACTTACTCTGATTTGCGTCGTGTTTTTCTTTCATTCCTTGCTTAGCTACCTTTAATATACTCGTTCAAGCTTTGGGAAATTGGGAAAGTTGGCACGCAGGCCTACCTCGGCACGAATAGGTTGAACAGCACCAAGACGGGAGGGGTATAGAGAATGGTGAATGGGTTGGACAAGACCAAGGTGGGGGAGTTGTAGAGGATGATGAGTATGTCTCATGTAAAGGTTGCGGGGGTGATGAGGAAGCGCTGAGCGGAATCCACGGCTAACCTGATAGACTGACATGCTGACGAACAGCTGGAGAAAGTTTTTCGAAGTTTTGTTGTTGGGTGTGGCTTTTAGTGGATGGTGGTTGGGCAGTGGAGGGTAGGGTGTCATTAAATACAGTGTTTGCGGAAAGGTTGGCCAAGAAAATTCTCATTCTAGCCCTGATTGGTAGCACATTTAGGACATTGGCTATTGAAGCCCCGTTATGAAACTTGACTATCGTAGGGGATAAGGGCACAAGCCACTCAAACAATCCTCTTCAACTACTAAGGGCCTGTTTGGCTCCGACCATTCCCTTCCGTTCCCTTATACAAACAGCCTTTACCTTCTATTTCGAAATGGAAGGAACAGAACTGGTGTTGGGTAATTATAGAATAAATAGACCGCTCCTTTCTGAAATGTGCTCAGTCAACAGTTATGAAACGGAAGTAGTCTGTTTCTACATGGACAACAATTTTGAAACGGAACGGTCAGGAACAGCTCCGTCCCTGCCAAACAGAGCCCTAAGAGAAGAGATCCACTCAGCCTCGCCCCAACCCTATTAAATGGCAGGAGTTTTGCTTTCAGGGCCACGCATGTTATATAGGGCTGGGAATTGAGAAAATTGGAATGGGAGGATGGGGATGGACATGATGGGCATAGTAAATACAAGCGTGATCTAACAAGACTCCAGCTTAAATCCGGCGAGCTTGCACCAACCTGCGGTGAATCGTCGGCGATGTTGGGCAATAAGGTGAAAGTCCTCTTGGGGTGTTTTCCGTACTGTGATGTGATTTCGAAATCAGGTCTTGGCAAATTGAACTCAAATTTATAACATGGAAAACGAAGCAGAATTAGGTATATATATCCTAGTCGCAGAGACAAGCAAAGGGATTACCCGCTCTGGGTGTGCCCCCTTAATAATTTCTCATTGAATTGGATCAATATGCAAAGGCGACCCGATATGAAAGCAGGGATAGAGATAAAAGCTTGGTATTTACTGTTAGACTTTTGCATTTTTCTTTGGACTGCTCACCACACCTATAGCCATAGCTCACAGATGTGTGACACAACTTGTTCCTGATTGTTTTACAATCTTAGCTCCAGACACATCTAGAAACACTACCTGCGAGTCAACTACATCAGACGTCGGCTTGTCTCCACATGAAATGCAGCTATCACAATCATAACTGGAGAACCTCATGGTCCTCAGTTCTACTCTTCCGCCCTTGGCACATCAGTTCCGTATCCCCACGGCTACTCATCTTTTGCCTCGGGTATGATATGGATAAGCTGAGCAATGGTGTATTGCAAGCCCATTGGAATTGGATAGGAGACTTGGTAGGAGGAGAAATGGGTGGATACTGTATGATAGAGAGTGTATAAAGAAGCTGGTTCTTCTCATTTCTTTTATCTTTCAGTTAACAAGCCGAGTTTCCTTCACTTCGTTTCCTATCACCGTTCAGTCATTCATTTCCTATATCTCTTTCTCTTTGAATCGTTCTTGCTATTTCTATTTACTCGTACCAATAAACCTCTTTTGTTGTTCACTCGTTAAGGATTAGATCCGCTGTGCCCACCAACCATTACATTGTTCAAAATTTACCAAGTTCGAATAAAGCAAGAAATAGTCGGTATTTCCCAGGGCAACCCGGAAAAGCCTAGAGTTTGAAGCAAAGATCTGGATCACGGGCCATTCCCCTATTAGAAGAAAACAGGTGTCCGGAGTTCTAGATTCTGATCACTACCGGGAAAATGAAATTACAAAATTTTTGTGATTTGTACCTGATAGTTTCTCGTTCTGGGTACCGGGAGTCTCTCTTTTTTCGCTGGTGTCAATATTTCGTATTCCGGGTTTTCTAACAATATCTTCCTTCTTCTTTTTCTTCTTCTCCGGTCACCATACGCTCTTATATACACTGATAACAATGAAGAATTTCTTCCAGTCTCTGAGCATAACCCAGGTGACCCCGCTTTTACCCCTCTTCTTAACGTTTCGTTGGACTTCTCCCAACTTCTTTTTACCCCGCTCCTGTCAACCAATCCTATGTCCTCCAATCCCCACATGCTACAAGTTTCCTTGTCTCCCAACCGTGCTTCCTAGTACATAAGCTTTTTTGTAGAAGCTCCAGAACCTTCTGAATCACTGACAAATGAACAACTCATAAGCATTACAAAGGAAAACAATTCTAGCTCCGGAGAGATCTCCAATACCCCGCAATCGTGGGGTTGATAACAATAGCACTATTACTGTGGGTACCGGTGATTTACAATAAAAATGTCATATAAAATCCGATTATGACAATTAGGAAGTCGTTTTTTATAAGATTGCATGCTATAGCAGCTTGTCGGCCCTACATTTCATGGATCCAGAATTGAAAATAGCTAAGGTATGGAGGGTTAGGGCCTGCGGGGAGGGCAGCTTGATTCGTTTGCCATTTGCTCGGACCGATACTGTATCACATCCTAGCTGTGCACACCTCATGCAATCTTCGATAGCCCTTGCCACGTGCCGACAACCTGGTTACAGAGTTGCGGCCCAAGGAAAAGCATACCGAAGGAGAGGTGATGGATCGGACAGCGTTTTTCTTCTAATATGAGAATGACCGGTGATGCAGATTTTTGCTCCAAACATAGTCGAATAGTCATATACAACCAATGGAAGCACTTCCAGAGAAGATGTGGAGACTCGACTCGCAAGGGCGGAAAGGGAATCGAAGACCCCATTGAAGGATGAGTCTACAACAACTTTGAGGAGGAGTTTCGAGAGGTGGGAGGAGAAGTGGGAGGAGAAATTGGAGAAGAGATTTGAGAAAGTAGAGGTGAAGTGGGAGAGGGTTATGTGGGATTCAGAAAGGAGGCTGGAGAACGGACTTGCACAGAGGAACAGTGAATTCAGTATTATCAATGGATGGTTAAGATTTATTGTGGAAACAATCACTGTCTTCGTAGGTTATCAGTGGATTTTTATTCTATGACTTTAGGCTAAGAAATGGGCTAGTTTTTGGGGATATTTTTATTATATGACCGCTATTCCGAGGAGAGGCTACTGAGAATGCTGTATGACCATGATGCAAGGTTGAAGACAATAATTGAAAATCCCCAGGTCAAGGGGGACGTGAGGGCTAGGCATCAGGAAGGGTCGCTTTCTGATGAGAATAAGAAGAAATGTCGGGTCCAGAGAAGCCTGGGTTAACGTTCTTTGATTATTGGATAGTGTTATACTTGGTGTGCATAATGGATGTACTCCCAAGTTGACACTTGGGACTGAGGGTGGTCAGCAGTACTGTTTTAAGCGAGATAAGCAAATACTTATGTCCCGCGCATAGATATAATACCAAATTTGATGTAAGGGCCTGTGGCTACTTGTAAAGACAGTTGCACCAATCGATGAAGCTGGTAAAGTTTCTGGTCCTCACATTCGACTCTAGTGACAAGCGAAAATCCTAATAGTTTTCCAATGGCCTCAAGACACTGGATTTGATAATGTATTCTGTCCAAACCACTTTGGCGGAGTAACTCGTCGCATATGTTCTCGTGATCTAACGATACAATCAAACGCAAAAGATCCGTAGCCAGGGGCATGTGCCTGGTGATTCGGTCAAAGGTGATAAAGTACGTAGCTAGGGTACTTTTGGTCATATCTGTTAAAATTCATGAAGCTTGCTTTACATTTTGATGTGATACTCGGGGGCTACAAAGATCTTACATGTTAGAAGTTGGAAACTCAGAAGTTGGTTTTGGTTTTAGGGAGTGTATGAGAAATGGATGCAGGTCTGAAATCATAAGTGTCGGAAAGGATGTTTGAGAGGATGTTTGAAACTAGCAGTGAACGCTATGGATTGGAAAGACCTTTTTTTCTTTCTTTTAGTTTCTAACATACTGGGACGGGAATGTGTCGCATCACAATCATTGTGTTACAGAAAATCTTGTTAGATGCTGGAAGGACGGAGATGGCAGCTGAACTGACGAAGAGAAAGAGATGGGAGACTCTTGGAAGAGATTTTTCTTATGTATGATGGATAGTGATGTATATATAGGACACCTCTGGTAGGATAAGAAAATTAAGGACCACAAGAAACTCTCATTCAAATATCTCCAATAATATTAGGTTATGAGCCCGGGTTGCGCAAGGATCCCAAAAATACCTATCATACCTTCCAATCGCTTTATTATTATTCTTCTTACCCATATCCTCTAAGTCGTTTAATTCCCAATCTTTACCTTTACTTCTTCGATTTTACTTCTGCAATGACAAGCAATCCATCCACCCCTAGCACGAGCAACCCAACTGGAAACACTCCCAGTGTAGCAGCAGCCACACCTTCCTTCACCTCTGTTACCCATTCCATCGAGAAACTTGATAGATCCATGGCGACCGGGAAAAGCAACTACGTTGCTTGGAAGTTTCGTATTCTCCGGATTCTTAAGCAGAAAGGCCTTAGCTCTGCGATCGAGTCTGAACTGACGACTGGTGTTCCAACCCAATGTTCTGAAAAGCTGGAACGAATCAATGACCAAGCCTTTTCCATTGTTTCGCTCAATATCCGAGATTCGCAGATTCCGCATATCTACTCGGCGAATAACGCGAAGCACGCCTGGGATGCCCTTGCCCAAGTCCACCAAGGAATCGGCTCCAATGGTACAATGGTCCTGATGCAGAAGCTATGGAGCTTACAACTAAGAGATGGCCAGGATATGTCAGTACACCTTAATGCCTTTAAGGAACTGTCAACACAAGTTGCAAACCTCTCTGTAGATGGTCAGAGAATACCGGACAGTGACTTAGTATCGATGGTCAGCCTATCCTTGCCGGAATCGTATGAGCCCTTGATTATGGTAGTTCAATCGAGGTCGGACACCATAACCTTCGACTTCCTTTGCGGTAGACTCTTGCAGGAATCAACCCGACGACAGGCAGCTCGCAGCTCAGAACAAGTTAGCCAACCACTCTCTGCATTCTCAGCTGGAGTGGGAAGCCGTGGCAATCGGCATGGATCTGGACTTGGAGCGATTGGTTATTCAGGAGGTAGGGGATTTAGTAGCAGTCGAGGCATGATGAGAGGTGGTTCTTCAGGTAGAACAAGAGGCAAATGTCGGGGCAGTACAATTGGGAAATGCCATTACTGTAATCGTCAAGGGCACTGGAAGAAGGAGTGCTTCAAAAGAAAGCCTGATCTGCAAAAGGATGGGGGAGTGGGAAATATCGCGTTCATGGGAATCATGAAGGGAGACCATCGAACAGCTTGGATTATCGATTCTGGTGCTTCACAGCATCTGACAGCACAACGAGACCTATTCAGCAACTATAAGATTATTGATGCCACATCGATGACGATTGGAAACGGAGAATGCATTACAGCCTGTGGCCAAGGTGATATATCTCTCATGACACCAGCTGGGATACTGCAGCTCACGGGAGTACTGCATGTACCAGATATTGGAAATAACCTGATTAGCGTTGCACGGATTGTTGATGAAGGATTCCGGGTTGACTTCACGAAAACAGGTTGTGCCGTTAGTAAGAATAATAATGCTACTGCGATTGGATAGCGGCAAGGAAATGTCTACTACCTCGAAGGAGAAAACGAGTTTGCACTTACAACTCTATCGAACCAAAAAGACTCAACAACGAAGCGGATATGGCACCGCTGGTTTGGGCATCACAGTCTTGACACCCAAGCAGGGCAACGGATCGGAGCAGGAGTAACGGGCTTTGAAATCGAGGAGAGCCTGAGTAAGGAGTCAGATAAAAGTCAAGAGGAGAGGGTGTGTGGTACCTGTGTGTGTGGAAGGCAAACTCGTGAACCATTAACTGGAGAAAGGAAGAAGTCAGCAAACATTTTAGATACAGTCCACAGTGATGATTGTGGACCTATGGCTGTTGAAGGCTTGAATGGAGAGCGGTGTTTCGTTACGTTTATCGACAACCGCAGTGGAAGAATTGCGAATATCCCTCTTACGTAACAAGTCAGAGGTATTTGCACGGTTTAAGGAATACCAGGCCAAGGTAGAGAGAGAAACGAGTAGGAAGATAAATTTACTACGATCAGATGGAGGGGGGGAATATACGGCAAATTCCTTCCAGACATATCTTCGGGAAAAAGGCATTACGCAGCAAATTACGCCACCCTATACACCACAACACAAGGGTACTGCAGAACGAGCCAACCGCACTATCATGGAAATGGTTAGAAGTAGGATCTGTGATGCCAAGTTGGAAGAAAAATTTTGGGGATATGCGGCTCTTACGGCAGTACACATAGTAAACCGCTTACCATCAGTTCCCCGCGAATCCAAAGCCCCCTACGGGATATGGTACGGAGTTAAGCCTGCCATCGGTCACTTGCGAGTATTTGGAGCAGTCGCATATCGGCATATCCCTCAACAGCTGCGACACAAGTTAGAACCTCATTCCAAAGTCGGAAGGCTGATGGGATACTGTGAGGCAAGTGGAAGTCGGATTTACCGAGTTTATGATGAGAGCAGTAATCGAGTTCTCGTTACCCGCGATGTGGTATTTGATGAGACCGTCCGTGACGCACGACAATTACATCCAAATGCTGAAGAAGATGAGATTAGCATTGAGCTAGGAGAGCAAGATATACCTAAACAGCAAGCAGGTGATCACCCAGAAGAGTCCACGAGTCCAGAGAAACACCTCGATTATCAGCCACTACCACCGATCGATCCAGAAAACTATCAGGGTGGCGAGGAAGCCGCAAGTGAGGAAACGATTGTGGTAAAGCCGGGGCGAGATGCGGTTGAGGCTACCGATGATCCCGATACAGTGATACAACCTCCTGCGAGTCAGAGACTGCGAAGAAACCTCCTACCACGTCAGATGTTTCGTCCTGCTGCCAGGCAGGCTTAGGTCGCATTCGTGGATGAGCCAAAGACTCTACAGGAAGCTCTTCAGTCAGAAAACGGGAGCGCATGGAAACAAGCTTGGGAGAGTGAAGTAGAATCGTTACTGAAGAATGGAACCTGGGTCATGCAACGCATGACAGGACAGAAAAATATTATTGGATGTCGCTGGCTGTTTAAGCGGAAGGAAGATGGACGATTTAAGGTTAGACTAGTAGCAAAGGGCTATAGTCAGGAACCGGGCATTGATTTTCAAGAGACATATGCCCCAGTAGCGAAGTTTACAATGCTACGTGTCTTGCTGGCCTTGGTGGCAGAAAATGACTGGGAATTGCACAGTATGGATGTGAAGACTGCCTTTTTGAATGGTGAATTGGAGGAGGAGATATATATGGAATGCGGGGAAGGTATTGCGGAAACAACGGAATCAGATTTCGCTTGTCGGTTGGTCAAATCGATTTACGGATTACCGCAGTCACCTCGAGCCTGGTACCAGAAGATAAATTCCTTCTTCGTTCGGCAGGGATTTTACCGAAGTACGCAGGACTACAGCCTATATATAAACTATGATCGTAAGATTATAGTTTTGGTCTATGTTGATGACCTTGTCCTAGCGGGAGCAGAGTGGGAGGATGTTCACTGGGTTAAGAATGCATTGGAGCAGGCATTTGAAATGACCGATTGGGGTGAACTTCGGACATTTCTGGGCCTGGAAATTTCCCCTGTATGTTCTCGACGACTACTCGATATACGGCAAACCCACTATGTGCAAAGGATCTTACTTCAACACAATATACAATGTGCGCATCCAAGTTTAACTCCGCTGGATCCCCACCTAGAACTCTCCAACATTACGACAAATTCCAAAGTCGACACAACTGAGTCGGAAGTATCCTTAGAGTTGTACCAGTCCGCAGTCGGTTCCCTAATGTATGCAATGTTAGGAACCAGACCGGATATCGCCTATGCAGTCGGCCAGGTTAGTCAGTTTAACCATGCACCACAACGACATCACTGTATTGCAGTACAACATATCTTTCGATATCTTGTCGCTACCAAATCACTCGGGCTACAATACGGTACCACCAACGAAAGCGGCGGATACTCGGATGCTGATTGGGGGAGTGGGAAGGATCAGAAATCTCTTGGTGGATTTGTTTTTCGACTCAATGGAGGGGCAATTTGTTGGGCAAGCAAAAAGCAGGAGTCAATTGCTCTCTCGACTACCGAGGCCGAATACATGGCCATGACGCACGGGGCAAAAGAGATACTTTGGCTAAGAACCTTATTCAAAGAACTGGGAGCGTTTAAGCACATCGTACAAATATCCCAACTTGCCGGTAATAACCAGGGAGCTCTAGCTCTAGCCCAAAATCCCGAATACCATGCTCGTACTAAGCATATCGATATCTAGCACCACTTTGTTCGACAACTTGTTCCCGATAAAACACTTCAGCTACTTTACTGTCCAAGGGTCGATATGGTTGCTGACATTATGACCAAGTCACTACCACGTACAACACATGAGAAACATACGCAACTGATGGGATTGGTTCACGCATAGTAAAGGGAAGCTTCATCAGGGAGCATGTTAAAATTCATGAAGCTTGCTTTACATTTTGATGTGATACTCGGGGGCTACAAAGATCTTACATGTTACAAGTTGGAAACTCAGAAGTTGGTTTTGGTTTTAGGGAGTGTATGAGAAATGGATGCAGGTCTGAAATCATAAGTGTCGGAAAGGATGTTTGAGAGGATGTTTGAAACTAGCAGTGAACGCTATGGATTGGAAAGACCTTTTTTTCTTTCTTTTAGTTTCTAACATACTGGGACGGGAATGTGTCGCATCACAATCATTGTGTTACAGAAAATCTTGTTAGATGCTGGAAGGACGGAGATGGCAGCTGAACTGACGAAGAGAAAGAGATGGGAGACTCTTGGAAGAGATTTTTCTTATGTATGATGGATAGTGATGTATATATAGGACACCTCTGGTAGGATAAGAAAATTAAGGACCACAAGAAACTCTCATTCAAATATCTCCAATAATAATAATATCAGCCTCGCATCGGATGTCGCAAAAGGGCCATGAAAGAAGTCTCTTGACCTGTGAGTCGCTTCCCCACAGAATAGTCCAATAACTGGATGGCGGTGTCTGTGTTCCAGCCATGCAGGCCGCCGCTCCTATAATAGCCAGCGGGATGCGATGTATGAAATTTAGGATCATATTGATCGCCTCTTTCTCTTTATTACTCGAAATGTGATAGTTGACCAAGTGTTTCACAAACAATGCCTGTGCTTCATCATCCTCCATTCTTCCGACATCTATCCTTTCGCAACCCTGCCGCAACGCAACCGGGAGTGATGGGTGGTAAATATTAGGGGGTCCCTCTTTTATAATTGGCGATTGAACTTGAATCTTGGTGCTTTGTTTCGAAGCTGTTTCTTTTGTCCGCTTAGTTGTCTCGATACCTATCACCCCACTCCTCTTTCTTGATGGCCAAATCCGCTCCTTTATATACATTGCAGAACTGCCTCCTTTCACTGAATATTCTCACGGTGTTCCAGACTTCAATCAGCTTATATCCGCTGATCAATCAAACCCCGCTTTTTCTCCTCTTTTCTCTTAGCTTCTTTCCACTTCTTATCCACCCATGTCTTTCAGCCAATCACTGTTCCTTTATGGACCCTGTGCTACATAATTTCCCTACTACTTGCAATCTTCCCCCGCTCTACCCCCTAGAACCTTCTACCTCTTCTTACAAATCCTCTGCTAAGCATGACAAAAGAAATAACAAAGATTCCATAATCTCCAGACCTACTTCCCGTATTCCTTTCTGTGACTTCCTATCATGATTGGAATTGGTAGGTCAATTGGAGTGCCGGTGATTTACAATGCCCTAGGCCCCTGTAGTACAAATTTGGAGATGCGGCCGCTGTTGCCAATGAAGTCCTCCTCGTTGTCGGCGTTGTCGATAACTAGTATCCAATCGCCACTGTCTGGACCTTGAAACCACCTCTTAACATTCATTAGGAATCACTCTTCGTAGGCCTCGGTGCCGGCTAGGGGAATTCGAACAGGTTGTGCAATAGTTCTAAAGTCGTCACTAAATTTTGGTAGCCCATTCCCATGCACCCAGTAAATATCACAATCCCTCTCGCTTCCGCACCGATAGAGGTATTAGAGGGCAATCGGGTTTTTCCGAGCCAGGTTAGTAAACTCCTGAAAAAAACTTCGTTAGAGACTCAATGAGATCCTTACGGCCAGTGAACTTGGTGTTTCTGCCATAGGGAATTATGCGATGAGGCCTGGATGGCTGTCCTACTTGTAATAGTGCATTAGATCTTTGCCAGAAATCTCCAAGGAAAGCGGATAATACCTCTTTCCCCCGCTCCCAGCACATATTGGTAGCATACCTACCCATTCTTGGTAAAGTTGTTCTGGTAACCCCTGTTTACATTATTGTTATTTCTGCCGAGAACATTATAATCCCCGGATTTCACGCTGAAGTCTCGCCTAATATTGCCTTCGATTCCTCTGGGAAGAATATCAGGCAGGTGCTCATGATTTTTAAAATCATAGAAATTGAAGGGAGGGGAGCCTACCGATACGTCCAGTACTCTTACATTTAGCTCACGGTAGGGCCGCCTCCGAAGGCAGGGTAGAAAAAGAACAGATATCGTTAGAGTATCTGAAATGGGAGAGATGGCTATTGAGTCTATCTCGCCAACCAGGCTAGTTGGAAATTCTTTCGTTTCTGCTGAAACAAGTCAATATCGCGAGATATGGTGCCCTAGGAGGAGCACTGTACCCATGGACCCCACCTTAATTATGGAGGTGAATAATTCTCTAATTTTGAGGTAGCTATGGGATTCAATCCTAGCTTGGTTCCTGGCTCTTGAACTTTAGTGAAAGCTGAAGATCTGGCTAAGGGTAGTCTAAAAAATGGGCATTTAGGCGACGGCGTCTGGGGATGGTAAGGAGGAAGAAAGTTCGTTCTCCGGAACCGGGAAGTCTTAGCAGCCGGGGTGGGGGGAGGCTGGAGAGCAGTAGATGATACTGCGTGGTACCCGAGCCCCATAGCTATCATACATACTACCCCCTGCAATCTCGCTCCCACATCTATTGGCTGCGGGAAGCGTGATGAGATTCCGACAATATGCCTGCTCGCTCCGGAATCGAGCCAGAAGGTACTTTGGCCTGGAGGACATAAGACAGAAACCTGACACCCACAGACTTCTGGTCTCCCCACTGAGTTAGTATAAAAAAAAGCATGAGTAATACCTTTAAGGGGGAAATCCTTGAGCGTGCTTACAAGGGAATCTATGAGACTCTAACAGAACAACTCACCACCCCAGAATACATCAGGAAGTTGATGGAGCCATGCGAGAAGTAGTAGGGTAGGGGTCGCCGATGAGCGAAACCTTTTGTACATTATTGGCCCAACATATTTGGTGCCATTGGCATAGTGCCAAATTGAAAATTAGGGGAGCTCGAGGGATGTCCTGTTAGAAGAACTAGGGAGTAGGTAATTATTGCTAAACAAGTGCCGAATTCTAAGCAGGGATTTGGAAAGCTAGGTAGTAGTGATACCATGGCACTATTTAGGAGTGAGCATTATTGGTATGTAGCTTCACCAGCGGGTCCGGGTAATGACAAATTGTGAATGAAATTGTAGAGGGAATTGGATGGAGGTGGAATTTGATATGTATGGGTGCGAAATCTAATATTGATAATTTTGCAAACTGAATATGACTAAATGACGCTCAGATCTTAAATTTCAGGCTTTATTCAAATCTGTACCAAGGTTCAATCAATCACTCTGGTAGCACCACCAGCTTGCCCGCAATGCCCAGAGCCCCCCCCCCCCACCCACCACAGGGTTGAATACAGTATTCAAGCATGATATTAGAAGCATAGAAAATATTGGGTTCCCGCCCACCGGGAAAGTAGGATCAATCCAGCACCGAGGCGTGTTTGTGATTGATATCGGGATAAAGCCCTACCTACTACGTCATGCTAATCCCACCATAAGTCTTCAGCATGGTCCCGGGTGAGCCGTCTTTCTACAGCACCTATGATACTCAATTACAAATGTGGGGGGCCGAACAGCCAGGGATTAGGGTATCAACACTTCTGTGGTGGATTCGGAGAAGCTATTGCCAATTGGGGAAAGTAGACGCGTTCGAGGCCCAGGGAGGAAGAGATGTCTCGGGGGTGGAAGGAAAATAGTATAGTCACCACCGCGTAAAGCGAGGGGTCATAGCTCCACGAGAGCTGTCCGGCCAATGGCCTACACTACTTAATGCCACGAATCCCACAACACAAGCTGTCTTCCTGCTACAAGCTTCCACAAAATACAAGATCCTCAAACCTCCTTGCAGATCGTGTTCGTTATCGACATCCATCCAGCATAAGAAAACCGACTCTACCCAGAGCCCATTAACACCAGGACCTAGAGACCAGACAACACAACACAGAACCACACAATGCCTCGCCGCAGAGGTTCAACGCGTAGAGCTGACACGACCGAAACCCGGAGCAGGAGTTCAACAGCCGGTATCCGCAAGATTACAAGAAACTGCAGAGCTCCCCAAACATATGGTAACCCGTCAGACGAGGAGGCCAGCATGCCAGGTAGTGGAGAAACAGTCACTCTCGAGAGCGAAAGCGAAACAATCATCCCTCACTGGCAAGATGGCTGAGCACAAAGGACCCCCGAAACGGAAAGCCCAGGATACAATACACCAATGACAGCCTCAGCACACTCCGAAACCCATCCCCATCCACCAGAATCGCCCCCATACCAGCCAAGCTCACGTGGGGGAATGGCCGCTATAACAATCAACCATATCCGAGACCTTCTCCGCTCCCACGAGAACGATATCGTTAGCCAAGTGGTCCTCAGGCTCCGGCCGGAGGGAACAAACCGGAACGCAGTCCCAATAGCAAGCCTTGCAACTCACCCGCCTTCGAGGCAACCAGCCAACAACCCAGAAACCGATCCTACTCTACAACGTATTCGAGACCTTGAAGACCAGATCAGTCAACTGTGTACAGGAAGAATCCCGGCTGTACCCCACAGTAGTCACGGAGTAGGAGAATCCGGTACGTACCTCCCCGCCGTACACACAACAGGCATGGAGCGGGAGAGAGCACCTGGCATCGCAGAGTCTGTGGAAGGACTTTTCGCGGGGGTGGAACGCAGCACCCTTGCCCAAATCATTGAGAATAGGTTCAAGCCCACCAATATCTACCGCCTCTTGGCTAGGGAAAAGGAATGGGCTGAGTTCCAGAGAACTATCACAATTGGCGGAGTAGAATTGGAGCAGACAGAACACGACGGCAAGGAAGGAGAGTACCGCATGAGTGTTTTCTTTAAGGCATGGGCTGCCTACAGGGGGATCCTGGTGAAACTCGCCCCATATGGTTTACAGGGCGAGCTTGTGACTGGACTGTTCATATATACCATGAACCTGTATGACTTACTCGAAAAGTATACCTGGGATGCTGTAAAAGCCTACCATTTCCAATTCCACCGGAAGAGGGTGGCCAGCGGAAGCAGGATTTACCTACCCAGCGACTGGCAGCATCTTGACAGCGAGCTTGTAGCATCAAGGTGCTTTGCCCATCCTATTATCCAAACCGCATGGCCACAGGGGCATACCCGGGGGCCAACTCCGAGTCTCCACCAGCGCATCACCAAACTACCTATCCGGGGACCCTCATTCCCAACAGACCCCTCAATACAAAGCCTCTCCCGAAGCAATACTGCCTACTTGGCAAGCGACAACTATAACAACCCCCTGCCCAGTCAGGGTGCAAGCGGAGGAACAATGGCCCTAACCGGTAATCAGACACGTCTGCAAGTCTGCCGTAACTGGAACCACTGGAATTGCAGGAATTCCAACTGCCACTACCCACACTGGCATGGGTGCGCGACATGTGGCCGGAATCACAAGGCATCTCAGTGCGGCCAGGGCGAGAGTGCACTCTCCACCTCTACCACAAGGGGTGTTTTTTCAAAACGTTATCTTTTCCTTAGCTCTCATATACACTTCCCTCCTAGCTCTTATTTCCTATACTATACATCTCGTTATCTCTTCAGGTTGTGCCAATAGTTCTATGCTCATAGCAATAAAAACCCCCACTACCCCAACTCTAGTCAATGCAATAATACCTGTAATGGGTACCCCCATCCTGGATACCAGTCTCATTAGCGAACAGCTGGTGCCACCAAATACCGCTATCCATTACCCAGTATACACTGCACATGACAAACCCATGCCCGCAGGCCAAATAAAGGTGGAGGGATGGAGAAGACTCACCACCAGATATCCAGACCAGGCAGTGGTCGATGCTATCCTCGTTATATGCCGCTTCAGAGCTAGAATTGGATATATGGGCCAGCGGCATACTATCACCATTCATGCTAACCTAAGTACCGTCAATATCAGCCCGAATCTAGTCTCAAGCGATATCACCCACGAACTTAGTATGAACCGCCTCAACCGGTACCCAAGCTACGATGCCCTACCCCACAAATTCACTGCTTCACCACTAGGCCTCACTGATAAGGCCCATGGGACAAAGGGAAGAATCCACCATTTCTCATTCCCAGCCGGGAGCCCCACATCAATAAATAGTGGAATACCCGAGGAGTAGGGCACAATCAAGTACAGCAGTATTAGCGATGGAACATCAGCCATCACTTCGGTGGCAAAGGGCTGCTTACTGGTAAATCGCGACTTTGAAAGCACGTTCTGGCATATTCCAATCTCACCTATTGATAGCCCACTCCTGGGCTTCGCATGGGCTGGCACATACTACTCTGAGCGATTCTTACCCTTTGGCCTGCGCACGGCCCCGTATTTATTCAATCTCTTCGCGGAACTGTTCCACTGGATCCTAGCAGATAACCGAAAGAGCCCCAATAGAGAAGCCACCGTAATTCACTACCTCGACGACTTCCTCATAGTACTACCACCCCACGGGAATCCCATAGACAGTGCCACCACATTTGCGGAACTCATCAGCGAAGTCGGGCTGTCCATCAAGGAGGCAAAGAACGATGAGGGAACAACTGCAAGCTTTGGCGGTGTGGAATTCGACACAACTTGAATGGCAATGGTGATACATCTACCCACTCGGAAACTGCACAAGGCACGCCAGCTTGTAGAGGCAGCAATCAGCCAGCGTTCCCTCTCTCTACGCGAGCTAGAGACCCTTACTGGATACCTCAATTTCGTCACGATCGTTGTCCCCTTAGGCAGGACGTTTCTCCGCCGCCTATATAACATGGAAATGTATTTCCACCCGGGCAGAAGTACCTGCCGAAGATGAGTATCAAGAGATCCAACCAAAGACTTAAGGTAGTAGCTCAGCGTACTAGCTACGAAACCGGAGTGGTGCATAGCGAGAAAAGAGCGAGAAATCATCATGCTATGGTCAGATGCAGTAGGAATGAAAGGTCTTGGGGCATTCTTTATCTACAAAAGACAAAGAGCATGTAGACCATCAATCCCGGCTCATCACCAAGACGCTACCACCCAGCCCTACCCGCAAGCAGTATTCTCGATCGCATTACCAAAGTACCTTAGACGCAAGAATGAGCACATTAATACAAAAGAGATGTGAGTGGTTGTGCAATCGTTACTCTACTGGGGTAAGAAGTGGTGGGGTACAAAAGTGATAATGCATATAGACAACCGCGCCATCGTACATGCACTAGTGAATCGCCCTAACTGGGGAGCTACCATGAATGTACTCCGGAGATGCCTTTTATTAGCTACTAATCATGACTTGGAAATAGAGGCACGATGGATACCCACAAATGAAAACGCCCTAGCAGATGCGCTCTCCCGCTTTGCTCATGATAACATTGCTGACCTCGCACCACAGCTATTATACTCCATCTCCAGCCTCCGAGATCTTGGGTTCTTGACATCCCGAAAACAGGACTCTCACCAGTAGCCGCATACTACCTCTGGCGGGGACTGGCACCAACCACCCGCCAAAATTATAACACCTCCAGATCCCGATTCAGCCTTTTCTGCAGTCTCTCCAACTCCGGCACCCAAATGGCTCCTGCTTTCCAGCCAATACAACATGGCTGATCGAATGGTTATGCTCATTAGCCAGAACCATCAAAGTAAAAACCATAAAACTATATTTGTGGAGAATAAAGTCCGATCAGCCAGACTTGGGACTTGAATGCACAGCATTCCTAGACCCACGTTTGGAGCGAACACTTCAAGGGATCAAGCGAGACCATAACCAGCCCGATCGCCAAACCCGAAAACCATTAACACGTCCGAACCTCCTACACATTCTCCACCAACTCCGTAGTACTGAGTACAATGAAATCGTTATCCGCGCAGCCTTCACTCTGGCCTTCCCAGGCTTCCTCAGAGTTGGGGAATTTACCTGCCGGCAGACTGACCTTGAACTCAGTTCAGCCTTTCGCAACTGGTTTCTCACCAAACGCAGCATCAATCTAACCACCGGTGGAACACACATGGAACTCACCTTACCGGCGTCAAAAACAGACCCATTTAGACATGGGATCCGTCTCCTTATAGCGGCGAGCAATGACCAGGCCTGCCCTGTTGCAGCAATGAACCGGCTTGCTGCGATCGATACCCACCGCCCTCCCTTTGCTCCCCTCGTCTGTATTGGCAGGCGAGAGCAACTCCCGTTCACCGGAGAATACGTGGTACAGCGGCTCTGGGCACTGGCGATCAGGAGTGGGCTTGGGCAATGAGCTTGGAATAGGCATAGCTTTAGGAGGGGAGCCGCAACTTGGGCAGCCGAAGTCAGTATTCCCGAAAGTCAAATCCAGACTCTAGGTAGATGGAAATCCGATGCATACAAAAGATATATCGAATACTCAACCGAGGAGCGCATCATTCTCTCCCAGCGTTTCCAGCGGGGCACGGCGACTACTTAGGCATATCACAACCACCCTGCCTCAACATGGGAACTGATGTTGGACACCGTGAGGGCAGCCGTCGCTAAGTGGTCCGGGCCCGAGGAATCCCACGTGCCTTAGCTCGGGATCTATCGCTGCCAACACCCCCAAGCCACAAGGGCAGCGACAATCACACCAACGCCTCCCACAGTGGAACATTAGCTACCCGATTGGGAGAAACTTACAGCATAATATCTCCTTATCGATCCCACGATACAGAGTCTCATTTGTCTTTCCTTTTGTTTATTTCTCTTAGTTTACATGCATGTATATCACTTTGGAAAATTGGTTGCTTGTTTGATCAAAAAGCATGCAGAATCCATTCATTTTCCTACGAGGAGAGTAAGTTCAGGCCTCCGGAATCCCTCTCTGTCCGGTTCCACCTCCATGACCGAGTGCTAGATATGTCTCTTATTTTACTTGCTCTTCACCTTGTAGCAAAAGTGGTATGGTCGAGTGCCCATTTAGATGGTAGAGTGGTAGGTAAGAATGGTATCTGCGGAGGTCTAGCAGTGAGGGTCCAGCTCCCAGTTTGTCCTTGATGCTAGCACTTAGTTGTAGCCCAGTTGGCGGTGTTTGTGAAATCAATCGCTATTTCTACATACATACTACCAAATCCCGGCCCCTCTTGCCTAGACACAGCGCTATTATTGTCGGACCAAAGCTGGCAAAGTTAATGCCACTTCGTGGTGTAGCTGATTGCGTGAGCGCTCGTACTAGTGCATCAGGTTGACACCTCCATCAACAGTTTTTATGCTTAGTCACCTTTGCAACCCTTGCAGCCCAAATCACGTGTTACGTGCTGTACCACGCGGCAACAACGAAGAGGTTGTTTTACTTTTCTACATGTAGCATGGGACATGGGGCTCAACGAACGGACCCCAGCCCCCCTGTTTGTTGACCCCCCCGTGTTACCCAAAAAAAAATATGAACTCCTTAAGCACCACCTGCCCCTGAACTAGTCGTATCCTGCAATTACCATCGCCCTCACAATCCAAATCGAGGAGAGATGCAGGCTAAAATCTAGCCCTTCAAAACCCACCTCCCGGATCCTCGCGGAGCCTGTGTCTGCAGAAAGAAGAAATAAAGGGGCACATATTCGGAGGGGAGATGCCGCGGACCAGTTCTGCGAAAAGTTTAACCTTCTGCGATGCAGAAGGGTTCGCACACTAAATGAACAATATTGAAGATGGATCATTTTACACTGGTGGTGAAGGGACAAGGACCGTGCTAGTCAGTAATGGAGATGAGGGTGCGGGAGCAAAGCTACAACGATTCAAGATGACGAGTTCTTTCTCGATGAGGGGTTGTCCACTGTCACTACAACTACCATCAACAATATTCAGGCCGCTGGTCATGGCTTTTTAGAAGAGCACGAGAAAGGAGAAGGGGGAGATCTTTGGGCATGGAAAGACTCAGATGATGAAATACTCGCCATCAGACCTGCCAATCGAGGCTCAGTGCGGCAGCTTTGCGACACCGAAGCAGAAGGCCTCATTCGAGGGAAGGGGCATGCTACACGTTGGTGATGCAGAAAGGAAGAGGGTGGGGCTAGGCGGTGCAGGTGCGGGGAGTAGTGATGAGAACATGGGCGGGGTAGAGGCAGAGGAGGATGGGGGATTAGGAGGGGGTAAGGTCTGTGCCCAATATTTGGCAGATTCTAAGGAGTATTACAAACTGGGCACATAAGGTTCTTGGGAGGTCGCGGCTGGAGCAGTTGATGGTGGTGAGGTTGGCGGATAGGAACAGGGATCAGTGGTGGTTGGGTATACCTCCAGTTTCTTCATTAAGTGTCAAGTAGTTAACTTGTCGCTAGTCAATTATATCAACTCGCTACTCGCACCCCCGCCACCCCGTCCTCCCTTCAACTGGATCCCGCTCAACCCTCGGCCTACGCCACATAAACAGGACCGCAAAACAGATTCCGCCTCCCTACACCTGCGCAAAACCCTTTTCAACGGCCCCCTTCCACCCCTCTAGCACAAGCATAATCGCCCGTGGCTGGCGTAAATACTTCCACATCCACTCGACAGCCACCATTCTAGGGGGTAACAGGGATATACGGCCACGCACAGGTGTAGAGGTCGATGGTGACCTTCCGCATCTTCCAGGGCGGAAATAAAGCAGGCAGGGTATTTAAATTGGAGGTACTCTCATAAAAGGTTGTCATGCACTGGAAAGACAAGGGTAGGCACGCGACCATGGTCCTTGAGAACGGCGGCCCAGGAGGGTCCCCCAGTGTGGCATTTCTCTACCCTAACAACATTTTCCAACCACCGGCAGCAGTTCTCAGTTCTCAGTGGTACAAAGGTGGGCATGATTGTTTACTCCTACTTCGGAACCCATACTGACCTTTTACACAACTAAGATCAAGTTCTCAGAGGAAGTGGTCTTTCTTGTGATTCTGCCAGTGTGTCCTGGCTGACCAGGATGGATTGGTCTATCTTCACCTGCAATCAAGATCGGTAAGCTCCGGCTAGTTACCACTACTTTACCTTGCTCTTATGTAATAATGCCTAATTTGTCAAAAATCTACTAGATACAGTGTTCCCAACCATCGCAAGAGCCCTACAGGGCCCTGGTGGGCTTGGAGTCCTGGATATCCTAGGTGTGGTAGCCTAGGAGGGGAGGGCAGGGCATCCATCTTTGGTAAAGACTGCTGTCCGAGGGGGTCATGCCAATGCCCAGGAGTCTTAATACAAATGGCATCTTCCAGCCAGCCTTACCACGCCCTGGCTATCATCTGCAGAGCCCGGCCATCATTTGCAGGGACCGGTCGCCATTTGCAGGGCCCACCCGTCATCTGTTGAGCCTGGCCGTCACCTGTAAGGCCCAGCCATCATGTGCATGTCTATTTGCAGTTGACACACCTATAGGACCCACCCGGCCATCTTGGGTGCAGGTTAGGAGAGACCTCAGAACAGGCATACGTCTAGGGAAGAGTTCCAGGAATTGGCGTCCGTCCCATCTGAAGCTAAGGACCGACAGGCTGGATGTTTGGGAATATTGACCAGATGTGGTGAAAACATTTACCAAGGTGAATTTATTGTGGAGATTGGGCAGCTGTATCCAGGCACAATAGTACAAAGGATTGGCTGCTCTACCAGGGTGACACATGGGGAGCTCAATTGTGCTATGCTGCGATATTGGGATAATGGAGCAGCCTCCCATGAAATAGCTATTGTTGGGCCTATAGGTGAAAACTTTGCAAACAGAGGCAACTCTGGAGGTTGTGTGTTTTTACTGATGAAGAGGGGGAATTCAAAGCCTCAGGGTTGCTAATTGGAAAATTCACAGTTGGTAATATTGCCTTTGCAACTCCCTTGTATTTGATTGTCTACCTGGTGGGACATTAGTATTGGGCATAAGTGGGTTCGATCCTGTTTTGTCATTTTATCTGATCCGGAGGGAAGGTGGAGAATGTAATATAGCAATTGGTCCACACATAAATTTCACTTCTCTCTTCTACAACTTGTGTATTCTAAACAGGCTTGACTTCAATGTTCTTAGTGTTGAAATTCATGAACCTTCCCAGTCTCAGATACCTAGTATGTAACTTGGTATGAAATGATATGGCTTAAGTTTGTTTGGAATGATGTTTGAACTAGGGAGAGGTTGTTTACAAAGAAGCGCAACTCGGATAGAACCCATGAACCAGAAACGCCAAACCTGTTGGACATACTGGCAGGGAGATGGGCAGCTAATGACCTCTTGTCCATCAAAGCTCTTCTTGAGCGTATCCTCGACAGTTGTCAAATACCTTAAAATGTCTTCAGTTGTCACTATATCCCCATGATTGTTCACGGCCTCAATGATTTGCTCCACAAGACTCCCGTTATAGAATTACTGTACCCCCAAATAAACCCTATCGCAACTAGACTCCTCCTTGCTAGTAACAACCTCAATCGTGCCTGAATACTCCTCCCTCTTCCTGAGTTCCCCAACCTGTAAGAGCTCACTGGTGTCCTGGTTAAACAAAAAATTCCCATTCTTCCCTGTGTTGTTAGCATGGTGCCTCCTTGACGATCATTGCCGCTAGCATCAGTTGGATGTGGAAACCACTTCTTACCAAGTCTACGGACAGTTGACAAATATCCGGCCAGGGAATTAGGCCAGACTGGGAGTGTGCCGTAGTGTATCCGGCGAATTGTCCAGGGCTCACAATGGCGAGACTGCCAACCTGTGCCCCCAGGGGATCCGCTGTACAATAGTGTACACACTCAGCCCATGCCTTAACCGGGACACTACAATAAAATGCGGAGAGGGACTGTAGAAGGAAGAGGACAAACCATTCTACATATCCCGAAAAGCACTTCCTGGTGCCATTTCTCTAAAATTGTAATCTTGAGATCGCCCATTACCCTCACTCACAACCATGGACCCCCAGCCGCCAATATCGCTGGCAAAGCCATTCACAACCCCAATGCATACCTCAGTCCCTTGCATGTTCATCAGCACCGCAACCTAACTAGAGCAAACATAGAGGTTACCAATGGCTGCATCGACCGGATTCCCGTCCTCCTTCAAAAGCTCCCCACCAATTCTCAAACAGTCAAGAACCTAGCGTATCACAGAGATCAGCACACATTCCCGCGCCAACTAAATGTTCGGACGAATGATCGCCGGAGGGGGTCCCACATTGCTACTAACTGCCCCCATCGCGGTCTCTATCAGAATCCCGTCGTCGACTACATCCCAGACCCCAGCCCACATTCTGTCAGCCCGTCTTCCCTGGTCTCAGACTCCATTAATCCCCCTTCCCCCCGCTTGCGACCATCATCCCCCATCACAAATTTCCCTCACCCCCCAGGACTGAAGGAAAATGCAGCAATCCCCTCCTTATTTTCCCGGAGGATAACTCTGAACAAAACCCACAACCACTGTGAAGCCGCAGCCAGCAAGACTGTTATTCCAAACCTCGTATACATTCTGCTTACCCAGTTATCTGCACCGTCGTTGGAAGGAGTTTGCAGTGCAGGGAATCATGGTCGTCGAAATCCTGGTCATCGTCGGTGTCATAGTGGATTGACCGGTTGGAGGAAGTTGGTGAAGGTGAGCGGGATGGGGTGTGGGATCGGGAAACGGTGGGCAAGATGCGAACTTAGTTTGGGGGCATTGTTAAACCTTGAAATATTGGAAAAGGGGGAAGAATTGGTTTAGCGAGGAAGGAAAGAGGGAGGGAAGGAGTGGAAAAAGAGAGAGAGAGGCACTGCCAAGGTGAATCGTACTCAAGTACGATACCCTACCGCACTGTTAGAAATGGGATATCATACCATACCATACGATACTCATAGATAGGATAGTGAAAACAAAGAGGACGAAAGGGGTGAGTGAAGAGCACGTGAAAGATAATGAATCCCTCCCTCCTCCCACTCTCCCCACCCTCACCTTGAGTTGAGCTGTGGTCCAAGTTGTAAGAGTGCGTGATCCACTCCAGATGAGCTCTGTGCCTGTGATTGTGATGCCCTAAATCGATTCTGCTCATGATTCCGGCAACATGTCACGCACCTCATCAAGGGAGCTGAATCACAGGACGTGAGGGTAAAGTACCGGTATCGCACCACTTAGGCTTCCATATTATGAGCCTGTGTCAATAGAAAACCCACTCTCGGGCCACAACCACAAATAATTTATTTAAGCTTAGCCACCTAGCTAGACACCTAGAGTATATGTTCAGTAGCTCAGAAAATATTATTTGTCACCTAATGACCTTTGTAGAACATTTTATGTAGGAAAAACTAAAACTTGGTCAAATACACTCTTCACTACACAAAACAAGCTCACCCCTAAACCACAAGCTCAAAGGATAAGAGAATTAGTAATAAACTAAATTATATAGGTCTTCAATTGATAATGAAGTTTTTTTTGAATAGCAAGTAGTGGTTCAAAAGATATGTTGTCATTAAGGTGATGTTAGCTGTAAATTTCTTTTGTAGGTCACTCAGGTTGTCATGCACTTTTCTGCTTACAACCACTTTACCCGACAGTGGGTTTTCTATTGACACAGGCTCATATGTAGTAGTAATAGTGCCTGTCATCGCCTCTGCAAGGCCCATTTTAGCTTAAACCCCTCACAATCCCACCCTATATATCCTAATACTCGTAGCATCCCGTGAGGTATGAAAACATGATACAAGCAACCCATCCCCCCCATCCCGCCCGCGATTGTGGAACAGGGTTCCGCACCCGTCACACCTAGACAGAGACAAGCGTCTTGAATAGTGCCAGTATAACATGATACTTGCGCTCGGGTACCGTATGCAAATTGCCTAGATTCCTCTCAAAGCACATATTCATTCTACAAACAAGGGTATTTGGAAAATCCTAACGCGGTGTTGTTGCATGTAACCTCTATTCGCCTTTGTCCAATCCTATTTTATGTCCCTCAGAATCATCACCCTTGTTGCCATGATACAACAGATGGATACGGCATCCTACTGTATTCACAAGTGCCGGGTATGGTCCGGGCGCATCGGCGGATACCAGAGGGCCCCACCCCCGCTACACTGGTCACACCATCATTTCATTTCCAACCACCAGCACCTGGCGCGGGCTGCATTATCTGCAGTACATGAATGTCCATCCATTGCCCCCCCCTAGACTAACCCAGGTCCTCTTCGTCCTATCCCCATATACACAATAAACCGTACAGCAACAAGGAGTACAGAGTTATCGTAAAATATAAAAAAAAACCTTTCCTATCCCATGCTTCCCATAATAAACAGGCCACCCAAACATGCCAAGCCTCAATCCCAAGGAGGAAAAGAGGAAAAGAAAAAGAGAATAAAGACAAAAAAGGTACCATATACCTCTCCCACATAGCAGCCCCACCAGACAAGACATAACCATAATCTTGTTGCTTGGGCATTAGATCTCCCCGTACTCCCATCAGAGCTCAGACGACAGGCATTCCCCTTCCTATACCCCTTCTTCCTGGAGCCTCTTGGAGCCCCCCTCGCGGAAGATGCACTATCCCGGTTTGAACATGCACCAAGTTAGTTTCAACTGAAACCAGGGCATTTGACATTTGTTGGGCGGGGGCAGAACTCCGTATGTACCTCCAGGGCTACTGCCAGCCCTTTCCAGTGGCTGCCGTCCGATCATGTACAGGTGTGTATAGACCTTCGTTCCCTCAGCCATTCCCAGCGCACTCTGAGTAACACTCTCGTCCTCCAAGTCAGAGTCCGAGTCCGAAGACGACGAGGTATCCCATCCATTGCTATAGTTGTCTTGACACATGGTCGGGGGGAATTCCTTGATGCCCCTGTCCCAAACCTTTTCAATTCGGATGGCGGGTGTCTGATAATGGTCTATTCACGAGTCATATCCGGATAATTGCCCAAGTCCGAGTCCTCCGGTTTCCAGCCTGCAGGGTGACCGGGTTTCTGGTTATTGATAAGAGTTCCCATAGCGGTAACAGATCTGACTTCCGCTTCCCTCATTTTCTGCTTGACACGGCGGGGGCGGTGGATTACTACTACATCTCCAGCTCTGTCATATAACCCTCCCAAACGAATCCTGAGCCTGTGCCAACAGTCCCCTAACGACAGATCTAGTACTCTTTTTTCGCTGACTTCTATGGCACGGGGTCGATGGATGACTTCGGATTTGGTGTTTGTTGTGTCAAGGTCTCCGAGGTCGACTGTGTGAGCCCCTATTGTGCTTCCACCTCCACGGCGAGTGGAGCCATCCAAGAAAACTGTGATAGCGTCATCTGGGCGAGAAGCCAGTCGATAGAGCAAAGAGGATTTGTAATCTTCCCAGTCCGAGTCCTTCCACATGAACCCGCCCTTACGAACGAATAGCTAGAGAACCATAAGTCTATAGAAGACGACGAGCACACTTGTAGTCATCGATTTTGCTTTGACATCCGATGCCCGCGGCTCTAGATCACGTCCTTCGAGCGTCATGGGTGACGATTCAAAGGTTGTGAAGCCAACAGAGCATGAGAAGAGCTCCTTGAAAAGTGCCGATGACGAAGAGGCAGGTTCTGATGAGCAGGGAAGGTAGTAGATTCGTTCACTGAGGATTTTGGACGGATTACTCGAGTCTCTAGTGGTAGAATAATTCCCTAACGGACGAGGAGCCATAGCTAGCTAGCACCGTGCAAGTGCATACCGAAGTAGGAGAAAGTATATGCAGTAGAAGAGTTGAGGTTTGTCAATAGGAATGAATAAGGAATTTGTAAAATCGTGATGAGCCAAAACCAGCGGCTAGAAAAATAGGGATCGCTGGTTAGTTTTTGCATAAGGCTTATTAGTGAAAGATGAATGGGCAGTGCGTCAGCAGCAAAAATTGTTGCTTCCAGTGCATCTGACACACAGGTTGCACTGAATGCAAATCGCGACTCAGGGCACAACCGCACTTCACGTCAAACATTAGGACGCAATGGCACACCACATCAAAATATGGGACGCAATGGCACATCGTACCAAAACCCTAGAGGAGTTACTAGATTTCAGGACGCAGCACTTCTGTGACGTATAAATATACCCAGGGACCTAAGTCACAGCTAAAGATTCATACTACTAGAAAAGATACAGTAGATAGTAATGGAGAGTGAACCATGTTCCGGGGACTTGGATGGCAGTAGAATGCAATATATGTGGGTGTAGAAGCCGTTAATCATAATCTAATAAGTCAAATGGGATTCTATTTCAGTATTCTGTCTCGGCTGGGTTTTGATCAATCACTTTGGCCGCGCTGCCACTTGCCCTCGGTGCCGCGCGCTGCCCCCTCGAGGTGGCCTGCGGTATTAAAATATTCCATACATGAAGGGGATTTTGTTCCTGCCTGGAGCGGAAGCAGGGTGATTGCGGCGCTAGGGCGTGTGTATGCCACATGGCTGACACAACTACCGTGACTATTTTTCCCATGCTATTACCTCCTGTAAGTGATGTGTATACTCCCGGGTTGGGAGTCCTTCGGTGCCATGTACCCGCGGGAGACCGGACAGCCAGGAACTGCAGGGATCAAGGCTTCTTTCTTGTCCTGTCAGAAGGCATGCCAAATCTATTCTTTCGTTTCGCACGGTGGGAGTAAGTTCATTCGGCCTTGCCCCCCTACACCTGAATCTTAGACCCATCTTTTTTCCTCGTTTGTCGTTACAGTACAACTGGTATGGTAAACTGCTCGCTTAGAGAGGGGGGTACTGTTGACTACTTCTAACCGGCAGTTTCTACGTGGACTGCCAAATTTTCGCTTTTTTCACTTAGATACCGTGCTGTCCTTATCAAGCCAAGGGTAGGCACCTATCTACGGCAGCGATCGAGAGGCCAGCAATTGCGTACAAGGGGTAGTGTGATTAGTGACCATAGGATAGCAGTATCCAGGAACTTGTTTTTCTCCCCTGGGCGAGTGAGCTGCCTAAATACAGGAGCAAACACCATGAGAGAACACAGTCGCCACTGACCCTTAGGTCCACAGACCCTCAACATCACAACCTCCATCTTCACATTACTATCAGGGCTGGTGCGGGTACATTGGCAACGCCAGAAACAACACACAACACATCCTGCCTATTTTGCCTAAATCTTGCCATAAAATACTGGTTGTGTTTGTTTATGTTCTTCAATCAAGCCCCCGCCTTGTAATGTAATATTATGCAGCGCACTAGGTCTTCGAAGGGTAGGAAGGAAAACTAATCAAGTTAATCTGGCATTGCCGTGTAACTTAACTGGTTGTACTTGTGCTTTTGCATCACGTGAACAATCCTTCGTCCCAAATGTGCAAACCCCCTTGCTCACCTTTAGACTTGCGCAGCTTAAATCACGTGGTAGAGTACATGCGACCGCAACATGGGGGAAATGAACCCCCGGAGCGCTACTTCCTCGGCAACCATCATCACACTTGCAATTATGTTCGCCCCTCACCACCCAAATGGCCAAAATGTGTGGCTTGAAAGCTGGCCCTGCGAAATCTACCTACCTAGTCCTCGTGGACCCTGAGGCTTGAGAAGGAACAAATAAACCGGTATCGTACTCATTCAGAAACAAAGTGCCCTCGAAGAATCCCGCCAAATTTCAATTTCCGCCAACCCAGAAGGGTTTGCAAGGTGGGTGAATGACGTTGATGGTGGATCTCCCGACGGCAGCGATGATGGTGTGGGGAGTGCGCTGGTCCGAAACGGAGATGAGGATGCTGCAGCAGGAGAAGTTCAGGACGAGTAGTTATTCTTGGTCAATTAGGGGCCATCCGGTGCCGCTGAAATCACCTTAAAGATAACAATTATTTGTGACACCGGTTATGGTTCTTTGATAGAGCTGGAAGAAGAAGGATATCTTTCGGCATGGCAAGGCTCCAGTGATGCAATGCTCACCGTCTCGCTTGCCAATTTGGGGCTTATCATATAGGCTTCACGACACTAGGATCGAAGGCCTCATTAGTGAGTGGGAAGGGGTATTCTGCGCAGCTGTGCAGGGAGTTTGGAGGATTTATCGGATACCCGAGTGGGCCGACGGTGACCTGGATAGGAAGAGAATGAGGTTGGACGGTGTAGATACGGGGAGTAGTCATGAGGGCATGGGTGAGGTGGGGGCGGACGAGGAAGGTGGGGATCAGCGGGCAGTGAGATCTGCGCTTGGGCTTGGGGGGTTCTAGGGGTGGTGCGAAACGGGCACATAAGGTTCCGTGGGGGTTGCGGGCAGAGAGGTTGACAGTAGTGAGGTTTGCGGATGGGAGCAGAGATTGATGGCAGCTTGGTATACCTCCCACTCCCCCTCTGTTGAGCATCAAGCAGTTAACGAGTCGCTAGTCATTGGTATCAGCACTCCACTTCCACTCCATCCTTCCTCCTTTCCACGGGCCCCAGTTCAACCCTCGGCACACCCGCGGGGACAGAACCACAAGCGTCCACCATCTCCCCGCACCCCCGCAACCCCCATCCCAACAGCCCCCTTCCACCCCTCCACCCCTCCACCCCACCGGCGGAAGCATAAGCACTGGCGGCTGGCGGAAATGCATACACATCCTCTCGCGACGATTATCCAAAAAGGAGACAAAGATATACTGTCACGCACGGGTGTAGAGGTCGATGGAGACCTTCCACATCTTCCCGGATGGAAATGGAGCAGGTGGGGTATTTGAATCGGGGGTCCTCTCATAAAAGGTGGTGGCACACTGGAAAGTCGAGGGTGTGCGCACGACTATGGCCCTTGAATGCAGCGGTAACAGGAGGGTCGCTACTCGGGGCCCGAGTGTGATCGCAATATGTCCGGTCGTGCTAGGAGCCTCGGCAGTGACCGGCATGCCCTCATCGGTGGAAGAAAGGAAAATCCAAAGCCAGTAAGCGTACTCGAGGGGCTAGTCACAGCTATTAACGTTACCATGCTCGCCCCCGACTCCGGGTCCTCGCTATGGTGATGGAAGGGAAGAAGGATGCTTTCGGGGTAGGTGTGTTTATGTTCCCCCCCTTTATATTACCAGCTATCTGGTAAATGAAGGACACCCGTTTGTTGGGAGTGCATTTGCGCAGTTGCGTCGTTTAGCAGGCTCGGCTCACATATTTGATTCTCCTGGGTAGAGTCACGGTGATAAGTAGGGCGGGGAAGGAAACTGGCATCCCAGCCATCGGGAGCCAAGCCACGGAGGTTGGAATTTGCGAGATACAGTCTTAACTTGACCAAACAAAATTTACGGTTAGGTATTTTGTAGAAATATAGTCTGTGTATATAACTATCAACACCAGCAATCCGCAGTAATTGTAAACCATCCATTCACTCTAGACTTTGGACACATAGGACTCACCAGTATCATCCCGATGTTTGGCTCTCCCGAATCCTCCACTACAGCGCTGAATCAACAATGATGAATAGGAGTAAAATGAGGGGTGTGCGCAAAGATTCCTGGACCCTACTATCGCAAGACCCAATTAAGTAGAGAGTTTGCGCAGTGAGACCTAGCTGGTGTTAATATAGGTTAAGAGCAAGGCTTGGGCACCTGGTTCTTTAGTCCCACCTGATCAAGGTGTTAAAATCTATAAATGGGACCCGGAATTGAGGACCACAAATGCCCACTACCACTGCACTTTTATGCCTCTATTCAGGTGCGATTTCGTGGCTATTCTTCTCAAGGACAATACCAACAGGGGAAACTTCAAGAAAGTTAACAATTGGCTAATGTATTGGCCTCTCAAATGGATGGAGTTTAAGAAACTCAACAGTTCTCACGAGTCTCATGGGCTGTTGATGGGAGTGGCAACCCCTAGAGACATTGTCAATAACTCCAACACTGCATAGGTCTATCTCGCAAACTGTCTCTTGTGATTTGGAGGTGACAAGAGGCTGTCACGGTAGACACAGTCACGAAATCTGGACAAGATGCGGCCCCACTGCGTTGGCCGTTCCCTCAGTCTCTCCTGGAGCACCGCACTCCGCCACATGAAGGGTATCCCTACAACGTGATTCATATTATCCCTTAAACTGTTTTCAAACACTGTCGCTAGGGCAGCGGCAACCGGGGATGCAGTTGTAAGGGGTACTACCGGTAGTATTACTTAAGGTTCCGAGACATAAGCGGGATTAAATTTATACAGACCCTCTTATTTCTGTCATGACCATGCTGATTTGTACGAACTTCACTACATTCTGAGCACTACCCCACTTGGGATCCCGAGAGTGTTGCCTATCACAAATACTCAAATGGCTAGTGCTAGAGCCTTTAAACACGGCCGGGTTTCTCAGGACTTTAAAGATAGATCCAGCATTCCTGATTCTGCCCTAGCTACTGCCGGTCACCGAGTTTGTGCCGTGCTAAAAGTGAGTGAGCGAGGGTCCAGGTGAAGGGATCCCTTACCCTGTTGCCGAAATTCCAGGCAGCGTAGCATGGGTGGGTTTTGGCCGACAAGGGTAGGTGACTCGGTAGGAGAAATCCTCATCTGGCGCAACTCTCGCACATGGCACTTGAGATTCACACCATTTTAGCAACGTCTGCGGAGTCATAGGTATGTTTATTTTTTCTATGGTTAATTATATACACGTCCAACTAGAATTTGAATTATGGTGGAAGGAACGTGATTACGGGCCGTCGTGGGCATGTAGGTGATGAGGTTATTAAAGCCATAGAGGGCACCAAATCGTGGAGGAAGGCTGGATTGATTTCGAAGGAGAGACTATCTGAGGTTGAAATGAGGATTTGGGATCTGGAGACCTGTTCTGTGAAAGTTTCTGAGGGAAAGCAAGGGAGGATTGATCTCGCCTCCAAGCAATTCGGACAGTCAATCAGAGGTTACTAGTAGTGTTAATGTAATGGCTAGTTAGCGATAACTAGTGTATACAGGTGTTGGGGGCTATAAACAGTTGAAATGTAGTATGGGGAGAAATAATTAATTCATCCTATTCAATGTTTGTAGGAGTCTTTGGGGAAGCAGAAAATGCTGTCATGCCACATAGGGCTTATAAATTACCTCTAGGGCCTACTGGTTACGAATAGGGCCTGAAAATCACTGGTAGGGCCCACCAATCACATGAAGGTCCCGCAAATTCCACAGCCAGAGGCGCCTACAGTGCCCGCCGACCTATCAGGGGCAATGGTCCAGGCAGATGCCAACGTGGCCGTCCATCCAGGGGATCCTCTCTGGTCCTGCCATCTGTCACGTCTGGACTTGAAGCTGGATGGATCAGATGCTTCGGTTCACTGCGAATACCTGCTTGAACCATCTTATTTGTCGGCGACTGCCTGCTCACTTCCCTTGTGAAGGTCTACAGTCTTGTCAGCCTTGTAGCCGATACCTGTATCAACTATGTCTTTGCTATCGTAGTCTCCTGGCTCCCCAAACAATTGCAACATATATAGCCCGCATACCGTGCGCATTTGTGCCACCCATCCTTTGCCGTATTGCCATGAAGGCAGACTCATGATTGTGTTTTTTCTAGTTAATACACGATAAAAAAGTGTGATATTTAGGTACAGTGCATACAGGAAACATTCCAGACCAAGGGAGTAATATGATATAGCTCTTATCCCCAATATGGGAGGCTGATTTTAGGCAATAGGGAAGAAGTTCATGGCTTGGTAATTTCAACAGCACCATCCGCGTTCTACGCGAGGGAAGCTGTGGTTTCTGACCGGTATAGATTTCTCAAATCTTCTTTTCAATTTCGTCATCTGCCACAGTCCTTTTCCTTTCCCGTGCAATCCCGTTTCCCCTTTGGACTTTTCAACAACCTCCATAACCCTCTTCTAACCCATTCTTTGAGCTTCTCTTAACTCTCCTTTACCTCGCTTTGATCAACCAGTCTCGTTTCTTCTTCCAAACACGTGCTATAACCATCCCTGGCTAAACAACTTATACAATACATGGATGTCAACCAACCTCCAGAACCTTCCATTCTACTTACAAATACCGGTCTCATGAGTATTGCGAGCAGGAAATCAAGCTCTGAAGCCTCCCGACATATCCGTAATTTATGTGGGCAATTTGGGCAATCAAGTGGAGTGCTAGCGATTTGCGATACATGGTTTAGAAAGTAGAGGGTTGGCAAGGGTGTTGGATGGTAATTTCAACTTGTCATTTTTCTACACAAGGGTTTGCTATATTATAGCAGGCAGTACTATATGTTTGGGTTTTAACACGGTTGGTAGGGGAGAGTGACCGAAAGTACTACCTTTATCGGGTAGGTTATTGTGTTTTATAAAGTCGGACTTCCTCCCATCCCCCTGCCCCCAGGTGATATGCCCAGATCGCCCCCCATTCCCGCCTGCCCCATGCTAACTGATATGCTCTATGCAAACAGGCCCCCTAAAGCCCGCAGTATATCAGCGCGAAACGAGTACCCCATTGTAGGCAAGAGTCCGGTTCAGGTGAGCATTCTTGAAGTGTTTCGTGTCATGAAGTAAATCCATGATAAACGAAATAGGGGTGACATAAGTTATATCACAGGAGTCAGTAGCACCGGAACCACCAGTAATGATACCTCCAATAGGGCTATAGGCATCGGCGACACAAGACCCAGAATCCCCCTTGGTAGAGAACGGGCCTGAGTACTTGTCTGTAGGATATACAGGCCACTCCCTCGACTCCTGATAGTGACCGGCGAAATAGGTCCGAGTATAAGAGGATACATTGTTTGCCCTCCCAAGAGTAGTACCAGTCCTGGCACCGTTCTTGAAGACAACCAAGCATGGATCCCGATTGGCGTCAACCATGGGTGAGTTGACCAAGGCACTTTCGGGTACCTGGGCTTCTAGCTTCACAAGACGGCTGCGGGGAAATTTGAAGGATGTGGGGCTGGTGTAGTTGAGATACACCTTGTCCATGAATTGCTGATGCGGGTAGTTTGTACCTACATTGATGGTATTTCCGTGGTAGTTGTCGGCATCGAGTTTGCCTGGGTTGATCTTGATGACAGCAAGGTCAAGGGTATACTGACCAGGTTTGGTGGAAAGGGTAATTGGAGGAGCCCAAATCAGCTGGCCGATAACGCGCTTTTCCTTTGCCACCCAGTGACTGGTGATTTCCTGGTGCAGGGCCCTGAGGCCCTCCAGCCGCGTCTCGGCCTCCTTGCGTCCGATGACTGAAATAGGGTCGTCGATACCCTGAGTTGACTTGATCCATGCCTTGGCATGAGTGATCAACACTTGGCACCTGATCTCGTAATCGATGTTTGCCAGTGCCTTTTGGAAAGCACCAGTTCCGAGGACGAGGACCTCTTCACCTCGCCGCCTGTTATTTTGACGGTAGTATTCCTTGTTATCATGGTAGTCGACAGGAAGGACAACATGCCGAGCAGTAACTAGGTAAATGTTTTTATCGCTCCTCGCAGCACTAAGATAAAAGCCTCCTGTTCCCTCAATCCATGGTCTATTGTTGGGAGCAATCGGAATACCAAGAGTTGCGGTGTAGGGGGCACAGGCAGTGAATATTGGGTGATCCACGGACACCGGATTGAAGAACCTGTTGCTTGCCTGTCACATAATGCGGGACTCACGAATTTCGACATAGTAGTCGTGGATACCATAACTCTTGATGACTGTGTGGTAATTGATGGCAACTGCACTCCCCTCCTGGAAACTAAGGGCCCCGAACTCGACCCCAATCCAGACAATGGGTGGCCCAGAGAGCTCTCCGACGCTAGTGATATGGAGCACATCAAGAGAAGACCAGTTGATGGCCATCGCTGTCAGGCTAGAGGAAAGTTGGATGGCAGGACCACGTCCCAAATTGCCGTGAGCGGGTGATCACCTAGATACCTCAATTCCTTGGGGATAGTGTATGCCTCAGGACCAGTGGGAGGCTCAAAGGGGCCGGGTTTGGTTGTAGCAATCAGAGGTGGTTGCGAGGGCAAGCCCTTATAGTAGACCTTGGACAAAACATCATCGACCAGGAAGGGATGCATTGAGATGGAGCCCGACATTGTAACAGGCTCGGCAGCAGATGAAAGGTCCATGAAAGTAGGCTGCTAGTAGCCAGATGAAGTGGTAGCCGTGACTAGTGTTCCCAACGGGCAGGTAGGCCAGGCTGAGCCGAAGCCGGGCCCGGCCTGCCACAACTATGGGGGATTTAGCCCGGCCGGAGCCTGCAGGCTTTGAAAAGCCTGGGCCTGGCCTGGCCGGGCCCAGCTATAGGCCGTATAGGCTAAGTACCTGCCACCTGATAGGCCGGCCCGGCCTATATGGCCTAGCCAAGCCGTGCCCAGCCTATGAATACGGGGCTATGACCCCCTCAGATCCTTGGTTTCTGCTCGGCTCATCTTCCATTCCACTAAACTAGTCCGAGTTACTCCCGTGAGAACTGTATGTAAGTTACATAGTCCCTACGCAAATTCCACCCATTGGTGTTAACGGAAGAGAACGAGTATCAGTAAGATCACTAATATTATTAGGCACTGATCCTACGTGCGGGTAGTAATATGGATTTGTTCGTGGTTGATCAAAACCCCCGAGGTCTAATAGGACTCGGTCAACCATAGCGGGCACATTTACCGATGGATTCCCGCCGAAGAAACTGGATCAGGAGGAAGGATCGTGAGATAGGAGTGCGTTGGAGAATCTGGAGGTAGATTTCCTGGACTTCTTTGAGCTGGTTGTGGATCAGTAATCGCGTAGTTATCATACTTCAACCGACAAGTGAGGATATAGATAAAATGATAAACCACAATGAAAGTTGTAAGGAATCGAGCCACTCTTAAAACAATCAGCTCTAAAAATCCCACTTGCAGGCCTGTAGACTCCTACCAGGCCTGATAGGGTTCGGCAGGCCGGTTGAGTTCGGCCTATCACTGGCCTAGCCCGTTGGGAACACTGGCCGTGACAGAGGGGCGGGGTTCTTCAGCAACTTGTCTTTGACAACTGTTTGGAAGGCAATGGCACGCTTGACCGAGCACACTAAAAAACTAAAGGACACAAAAACATTAGCACAGAAAAACTATCACTGAGAGCAAAACAAACGCACGGGTGAGAAACGAAAATGTGGTGGGAAGCGTAGTACGGTAGCTATGAGAACGAGTGAGGACTCCACAGCGATTCGGCTTCGGTTACAGTCTGGGAAACGACAGCGAGGATAGAAGAGTCCACTGAAATAAAATAGGGCAAACAAAGATTAGTGTAGGAAAAGATGAAAGAGCTAAAAGCAAACGCACTGGTGTTGGATGAAGACAAGTTGAGGTGAGGGATACGAGTGTCTGGGGTCGAGTAGCGTTGGGCGAGAGAAAATAATGTGGGTAAACAAGTTGAGAAAAGGTTACCAGTGTGTTGAGTCACCTAGCATTCGGTGCAGGAGAGGAAGGTTGGCAGGCAAGCCTCCTGATACTCATGCCTCTGTGCCAAGAATTGGCAACTCGTTTGGAATAGCCTCCACCTGGCCACAGGGACTACTCATGTTGCCGGATTTCCCCGCCAGTTCCTATTATGGAATCGCTCATCCTTGGATATTTCAGCCAATAAAATATTTTGGGAAGGTACATTTGCTCTCTATCCTGAAAGCTCGAAACTTCAACCTGATGACAACAGCCAACAGCCGGACTAACAAGCCAAAAACCACATGACGATGAGATTTTGAGATGCCACAGGGCCTTGGGTCTGCTGCCCGGATTCTAATCATAAAGAGAGTGGTAATTTTCGCATTAAATTGAGATGCTAGAATGAGTTTTGATGGCGTAGCGATAAAGGTTCACGGCGATGAAGGGACTGCTAGGAAAATCATTAAATGCACCTAGGTATAAACACGTTCCCATCAACTATCACAGCCTAGCAGTAACCAACCTGCATAGGAGGGGGCCCCAGACCAAGATGGCTTCAGAGATGTTTTGTCCTGCCTTGCTTATATACACGGGGGTGGGAGGCTAGAAATATTTCTGGAAGGATCCCCCGAAAGCAGAGTATTGGCAGATGCCATGTACGGATATTGCGAAGAAGATAAACATCTATGCTGCCCGGTCGCCTCTGGAGAAGGTGTTCCAAGTACATATAATACGTCTAAGCAGAGCCATGAACTCGTTTTAAGCTGTCCTTATCCATTTCACCATTGACGCAACCTTGAATATTTGTATATTTTATTGGCTAAAGCATCTCAGGATGAGCGATTCCATAATAGGAACTAGCAAAGCAATCCGGGAGCGTGAGTCGTGTCGGCTGCTCTTGGATCGTGAGAATTGCACGCTGTGACTGCGATGGCATTGGCTACTCGCCCTCATTATCTAGAACTATATTTTATGTCATTGGTACTTGAAGTGAGATTAAATGTCCTAGAATGATGACCGACGGCATCACCCATTCATAATGCAATTGCAAGTAACCTCTTTGGAACATTTAATCATATCACAAGTACCCGTGTACCGAAATGGCTCAAACGCTAAACTATTTATGGTTCTGAGAGGACGATTCTAAATGAGGTGCCAATTCCTGGTGCCGAGGCACTAGTAAAGTACAGCGCGACATCATTAATCGGTTTTGCCATAAGGGATGTCGTTAACCGGTATCCTCAATCCTACTAACCTGTCCAGCTAAACGTTTCTTAGGATGACAGGCTGCAGGAGCGGGCGGATTTCAGGGGTTTTTATGGTACTGTACCATCTCTCACAATGTGCTATCATATCTCCGCCGTAGAATTTCCAGAAGCTGAGACAAAGCTCCTGCGAGGTATTCGCCTTTTCCAGAGATGGAGAGGATTAGTTCATGGCATCCCTTACCTCGTAATCACGGCAGGCGGTATTCTACCCCTTACTCGAGACAGTTACCAAAAGCTCGGCTGTGGGGTGGACCACCAGGCAGGTGTTCATCCCTGTCTAGACAACTAAGTACTAGCCTACTGGGGCAATTGTGATTAAATTTGCACAGAGGATGATACTTCAATCATGGCCATGCTGAGTATCACTCAGTATGTGCATTCTCAGCCCAACACCCTGTTAAAGCACCAATTAGCATGGCCATGACAGAAATGAGATTTCCTGAGTACTCTTTGGCACAACGTGAGCTAGGCACCCCAGTTCCCAGCTAATAAAGATATTGGCTAGGATGGTAAATGTGTGTCTTGCGGTTCTTATTATTTTCATGCTCTTGGAGGTGTCCTATTTATATACAATCTGTCTGCTATGAATCCTACATGATCTACCACATGGACATACAGAAACTCCCTGAGCCAATGCCTAGTCTCCTTGGCCATCCTAGTGTGTTCCACTGCTGTCACAATTCAACACTAGGCTGGTATTCTCAAACCCTTTCCACCATCTCTGAAACTTTGTTCTGACAACCTATACCTCATCTGTGTCTTCTAACATGTTCCAGATCCTTGCACCTTGACACAGACAATAAAACAATGGTAAAACCTCTAGCACCCTTAGACTATGCCCTATCCTGCATAATAAGAAACTCTTCAGTCCTGCAGCAGATCAATCCAAGCTTCACAAATTTCAACAACGGGCACCCCGGGATTCAAGTTCCAGCCCAGTGTTTAAATCAAGCACAACATGAAGGCAGTTTTACATGAACTACTCCAACAACACATCACCCCAACGTAAGATAGCCGATCTATGTGAACACACAATACAGCAAGCACGGGAAACTATAAGCCTTGGGATGACTGAGAGGAAAGCGTGCCTTGAATTTAATGTCAGCCGTGGAACAATTCAAGATCATCGAACTTGAACTTCAACTTTTCATTAAAGTCATACCTTTATGCAACATGTATCAAGTGACCAAGAGGATGCTATTGTCTCCTGGATCTTGCACTAAGAGAAGCATGGCTTTGCAGCTTCTCACACCAGTGTTCGTGAGATGGTAGAAAAGATCATGAAGTCTAGTGGAAGGAATATTGTGATTTGAAAGAGTTGGGTGCCCCACTTCTTAACCTGACATCAAAAGGTAGCGATACTTTTAGGAAAATCAATTGCTTCAAAGTGAATTTGCCCAACTCAGCCGCAGATTGGAAGGCTTATTTTTGATCGGTTCAATACTGTATGCTTCTATTATGGCATTTGGGAGAAAGATATATCAAATGTTCCTGAGCCCGGAATTATATTGGGAGTGTACATCTATATACATGTTATTAGCAAGGCTGGAAAAAAGCACACCTATATGGAGTTCACCGAAACCCAGGAATGGGTTCCTATCATTGAAACCATTAGTGCTACAGGAAAGCATATTCAGCCAGTTGTCATTTTCAAAGATCACAACATCAGCAAAATTTATTCCTGCATCAGGTATGCATGGGGTGCATCCTGACGCAAGCAGGGAGAATTCTGTGTCCAGTCCGTCCGCAGCATCGGGTACTCAGCCACCGGTTCTGGTTGCGTCCTGGGCATCTGGTAGTTGGATGCCAAGTCACATCAGCAAAAATTATTCCTGCGTCAGGCGTGCGGGCAGTGCGTCCTGACGCAAGTAGGAAGAATTTTGCGTCCTGTGCGTCCTATACATCTGGTACTCAGGCGCCTGGTCTGGTTGCAGCCTGTGCGTCTGGTACTCGGGCGCCGGAGCTGGTTGCGTCCTGTGCGTCTGGTAGTTGGGCGCCAAGTCAGGTTGCGTCCTAGTGCTTATGCTAGGAAGCGCCACATCCACATTAAATCCTAAGTAACCGATGCCAACTACCACTAGTAGTTACCATCCTGAGATTCAGAGTGATAAACACAGCTGCCAGCCGCTCCCCCTTAACCACCCCCCTACCGGCTCCTCCCTACCGGCTCCCCCTCTACCGGATCCCCCCCTACCAGCTCCCCTGCATTCCGGACTTAGTTGTTTACTTTGCCTGCTTCGCCAAGTTAGCGAGATTGTCATTAAGTGCTAACTTTGACGCGGGATTCCTCGGGTATCCTTTTAGCGCGGCATCCCATACTCAGCGGTCTGGTCCTACGCGACGCCAGCTTTCCAATGGTACCTTGGACGTCTACCCGGCGCCAATATTGGTAGAGTTACAGCCTGTTATGAAAGTGGTCTTCACTTTGGGAGAGTTCTGGCGGAGTGCTGACTTTGTCCCCAGATTGCCCGGGCGTCCTTGAGATGCAGCATCCGATACTGGGTGTCCTGATCCTAGGCGATGCCAGCTTTGCAACGGTACCTTGGACGGCTACCCGGCGCCAATATTGGTAGAGTTACAGCCTGTTATGGAAGTGGTCTTAGCCCTGCCGGAGTTTTGGCGGAGTTCTGATGGAGTGCTGACTTTGACGCCAGATTGCCCGGGTGTGGTTTGCTCACAACGTCTCGGACTCGGTGGCCCAGTTCTACTCGACGCCAGCTT
>LN891080.1:249971-264728 GCA_900010015.1 Tuber aestivum
TGTGCCCCCTTATATTTTATGTTCTTCACGCAATCTGGTAATCTCCTTCGGACACCTGTACCTAGGAATTACACTCTCTTCTACTTCGCGTCCTCCTGAACCTCTGAACCCCGAACCCTGAACCCCTGAACTCCTCGAGTCTTGTACAACTCGCTTCGGTTGTACTCCTGTTCCTGAACCTCACTTCTAGACTCTTGCCTGTTACCATCGTGGTGTGCCTTGGGCTACCCGACCCTCAGACCTAGCCCGTTACACTTTGGGTCAGTTAAATCTCATTATCACATATCTATGGCAGAACTTACTGTCACAGCCACCCGGCTGTGAAGGTGGGATGCACATTGGACTTTTCATTGCATATATTGGTTGTGGTTTTTTCGCTTGCATATAGTGCAAGAACAGATAAGTGTCAACCTCATTGAGTGGGGTTTGTAAACCTGTATTCCCAACCCAATAGTCATCCAAATTATATAAAAAAAAGACGAAAAATGTATGTTAAGTAAAGGAGAATCAAAGTACGTTTTGTTAAAATTGTTAAAGCAGAAGATAGAGTAGGCATACAGCTTTTAAAATGTGAGATTTTGGTGTAAAACTATATGTCTTGGCAGTGGAGTGCAACATAAAAATACTGACTAATTAGTATTTTATCATGATGAGTTAACTTGAAAGGGAAAACAGAAGCAGTATTATAACAAGACAGAAGTATCAGTACCAGAATTGAACATACCTAGGATGGGACAAATCAATAAGTGAACTAAACAAAGCCATGCTGCTGGTCACTCTGGTGGTGGGTGACTAAAAAAGGCATCAGGTAATTCTTCCCCAAGCAATGACTTGATTAGTAAAGAGGTAACAATGACAGAGAAGATCCAAGTTCAAGGTAACGTTTCATCTGGTTTGGTTACTCTTATGTCAATTCTGAGGGTAAGCTGATTTGTGAATTGTTTGAAAACCTTAGAAGATGATAATGCAGTAAACATTGGAGGTTTGACTTCAAGAAAGCAATGTTTCCAAACCGTTTAGAGACATAAGAAGAAAGCAGCGGCCCAGCAAATATTACTAGAGGCAAGCTCACAGGGTACTCTTAGGGCAGAAAAGCAGAGAGACTTGATTGCAAGGCCAGAACTGGAATTGGTAGAGCAAGGAGAACTGGGAGGAGGGGAGCAAGATAGAGAAGTGGAGGAAAGTGAAGGAGAGTATAGTGTAAGGGAGGAGGGAGGGGAAGGAGAACATAGATTGCAAGATGAGGAGAGACAGGAACAGGGAGGGGAGGAGCAGAAGAGTCAGGAGCAGGAGGATGAAGATGGTTTGATAGAGGCAATCAAGAGTTGGCCTATTCTATCTAGCTATCAAGCAATACCTTTTAAGCATCGTATTCTGAGTTAAGATAAATTCATTCCAGTATTGTTTCATACTATATTAGAGGACTGACAAAGGTTCCAGTAATTCACGATATGGGAAGGCTTCTAAAGTGCAAGTGGAAAAAGCCTCAAAGCCAGGATCTTGTCAACCATCTTCAAGTACTTGGGTTTCTTCGGTTCCAGAGATATGGATTGCAAAAGCCCTTCTGTAAGAGAACTCGAATAAAAGCAGCAGCCATGGTTGCAGCTACTAGAGGAAGAGGTGAATGTGTCAGAAATAGAATTATCAGTAATGAAAAGAGTTGGATTAAAGACCGTACCCTCAAATTATCGAACCTAGGGAAGTCGCCAATACTCAACAGTCTTATTAATGATGAGGGAACACAACTTGTTTTGAGAGAATATATTGCCAGCAATGGTAAAAGAATCACAGGACAGAGCTTGGTATATACAATATCTTGCTATTGGGAGAGGGGAATCCTACCTTTCCAAGAGCATCCAGAGCTCAAAGATCCACCACAAGCATATACTCCTAAGACTCAAGCCAGTCTAGCAGAACTTGCCAGGGAGAGAAATGCCATTCAGGACACACTTAGCAATCGGACCACATCCAAATGGCTTAGAGAAATGGGGTACTGCTATCGGGATATCTATAAGAGAGTATATCAGGACAGGCATGTAAGAGAAGATGTTATAGAATATCGACAGCGACAGTTCTTACCAACCTGGGAGGCCCTAGAAAGCCGCAGGGTCCGGTGGGCACTTGTGCAGGGTGGGTACACTGAAGATGTACTGATGATATATCTAACAACTCTACTAAGAGGAGAACAGCCTATTGTTTTAATAGTACATATTGAATCAACATTTAATGCCAACAATAGCGAATCTAAGATATGGATAAAGGATGACAAGATTCTCTTACGAAAGAAGTCCCGTAGTCAGGGGATGATGGTTTTTGATTTCCTGACACCTGGTGGGAGACTACAAGCCCCTGATACTATGCACCTTGAACCGATGCCCAAATATGAAACAGCAGAGCATGGCCCGAAGCCTCTTGATTCTCATTTTGCTACATGCTCTATGTAATATGGCAGAGACATCTGGTGGGATGAGGATCAATTGGTTGATCAAGTAATAAAGCTGGCAATTCCTATATTTGAAAGTGCCTTTCCTGGCTGTCAAGTATTATTCCTTTTTAATAATGCTAGAAGCCATGCAGCTTATTCAAAAGATGCATTGAGGACATCTTCTATGAATCTACATCCTGGTGGAGTGCAAGGAGTTCTTTGAACTGGGGTTAACTCAGTAACAGGTGAGGTACAAGCTATGGTGATGCCAGATGGGACAGCTAAGGGACTGAAAGTGGCACTTCAAGAACGAGGATCATGGAGGTTAAAATTAAGGGTTCAATGCCGAATGCCTGATGGAAAGAAAAACAAAACATGCCTTAATGGGGGAACATGTTATGCAAGAGCTCTAATTGCACAGGAGTGGGATTTCAAAGTACAGCGAAGTCGTTTGCAGGAAGAAGTGGAATTGACAGGCTATTTAGTACACTTCTTCCCAAAGTTTCACTGTGAGCTGAATTTTATTGAGTACTATTGAGGGGGAGCAAAGCGCTATGCTTGTCGAATATGTGGGTACAATGTTCAAGCCTTATGTAAAATAGTTCCAGAATGTTGGAATTCAGTGGAACCAGCATTGATTTAGAAGTTCTGGGCATGCACTAAGAGAATGATGAGAGCCTACCATGAAGGTATTGCTTATGGTACTCCAGAGTTCAAGGAGAAAGTTACAACGACATATAGGAGCCATCGCAGAGTCTCAGACTCTCAAACTATTGTATATAATTAATATATTTTCTTCTGTCATGTATTCTTTACACTCCTTCATAGTCAATCACTAAGGGTCTTGGCAAAAAAATGCACAGCCACTGTTGCATTTGGCTGTGCCACATGGTTGACACTCTTCCATTCTTAAACCCATATACCTCCCACCTCCCGCCTTTGGCCCAAGCAGCTAACAAGTCACTAGCCAATGATATCAGCCTTCCACTTCCCCACCCTCCAACCCTCCTCCCAACAGCCACTATCCTCAAAGGTGTTGTAAATCACCGGCACTCCAACTAACCCCTTGTCTATCCATGACCACTCGGAGGACTGGAGACTTCTCCGGGAGTGTCTAATATTTGTAATGCTTGGGAGGAAATTGATAAGCAGGATGGAAGGTTCTAGAGATTATTACAGATGTGTATTATAGATTGATATTGTGGGGCAAGGCAAGGAAAGGAAATACACGAGGGGGCAAGAAGGAAAGTCATTGGTTGACAAAGCGGGGTAGAGCGATGTCTGTAGAACCAGAAAGAAGACAAAAGAGGGGTAAAAGGCGGGGTCATATAGATGACCAAGGAGACCGGTCTGGATGGGAGACGCTATGATATGTATGTATATAAAGCCCGCTGCCTGAGAGGTAGTGGGAGAAAATGTAAGGGAGAGAAAGAGAACGGAGCAGCAATCGGAAAAAGCATCAGAATCGAGTTACGACCAAGGGATAGAAAAGACAAAAGCTTCCAACGCGCCGAAGTGAGAATATACAACTTCAATTCGTTTTAAAAGGTACCCCGGATATATAGTTGGACGGAGATGCAGAGGTCAACAGAGACCTTCCGTATCTCCCTGGATGGAAATAAAGTGGGCGAGGTATTTGAATTCGATGTACTCCCAGAGATGATGAATTGGCGTACACTCGAGGGGCGCCAGCAGATCCTCGAACCCGACTTGAATGCCCTAACAAGTGTCTGTATCCTAGCTATAGTGTTGCAAGAAAAAGGAAAATACGCTAAATCAGAGGCTACGAATCAGTGTGCATTGCAGAGGCGTGAGAAGATTCTTGGACTCGACCACACACCTATCATAATAAGTGTCGACAACCTGGCTGTGGGGGTGCGGCTCCAAGGTGGGCGTGGGGTTTCAGCGACGAGAAGGGGGCGTCCGCGGCGGGCACTACAAAAAATCCTGGAAAATATGCGGACCAGAATGCTGGCCGTGCCCGCTGTCGTTCACCAAGTACCACGGTTCCCCGCCGTTCACTTAGGATCCCAGTTCTCCGCCGGGTCGACAGGCCGACAACATGATTCGTGGTAACAGGGGCAGTTCGGTTGCGCTAGGGGTGCAAGAAGCGGGCTACTAGTTTTAACCGGGTGGGAATGTACGGGACAAAGTGGGAGACGGTGCAGGACCAAGAGCGTGAAACTAGAGGTTGTGAGTGGCGAGTGGTTGGAGTGTAGCACAAAGCATGTGTTGGGAATTTTGCCCCTCCTTTCTATTTATTTCCCTTGTCACTTTCTCTTTTCGCGATATATTTGTTCGCATGGCTTTTCACCCAATTCCGTGAAATCAATCAATCCTTTTTTACCGTTCAGCATCACCTGAACTCACTCGTTTCATTACCATCTGTCGTTCAACCCTGTATCCTATGTCAAACCCCGCCCCGCCCTGCCCCGTAAGAACACTAACCGTATGGGAAAGCAGGATTCACCAGCTTGCTTTTGTGGTCACCCTAGCTAAGCAGTTAGCCATGTATTACTTGATAGCCGTCTGCTGTCAGTACAGAAGAAGAGGGCCAAGGACAAGCCCGGAACGGGGGCACTGACTATTTCCAAGCTCTTTTGGTCGTATGGGCGGAAAGAGGCAGTGCTCAGGTTTTGGCCGAGCTTTCAAGATGTGAGGAGAGCACGGAGTCTACAAGCACGAAGGGTGCTGGGGCAGGAGTATGCTAAAGGAGGGGGTACAGGCATCGGCACAGGAAATGGCCCGCGGGGTGGCCCGTGAAGGGCGATCAGAAATTGCTACTTCATAGGAAGGGATGGATGTGGGGTTAATGGTTGTATGGTTTCGCGGGTAGCCTCACATTGTGGCATAACCTCGCGGTTAGATGTATAAATGAATAAAAATAATAAAAATAATAAAAATAAAACTCGAGGGAAATGAGAACGGAAAAGCATGCAGGCCATTCTACGATACATGCTACTGCTGGAAATCTCGCTTCCGCATCTAATGGCTGCGGAGAGCGTGCTGAGGTTAGCGTGATATGTTTGGGCGCACCGGAATGGAGCAAGAAGGTACTTGGCGGGAGCCCTGACGACGGACGCCTGTGGTACCCGCGGACTTCCGGTCTCCCTACTGAGTTAGTGTTAAGATTCGTTCGGTTACTATGAGACTCACTGGGATGAGAATACAGTCTTTTTAAGAAACTGAACGAGATGAGAAGAAAGGAATGAAAATTGATATGTAGAAGACTAAGACGAGTAAAAACATTGAATGATTTCAAAGGACGAAAAACAGTTGCTCTCGTATGGTGCCCACGGACAGATCAGTCAGGTGCTTAGGTGTATACGTCATCTATACCACAAACACAGAACTTTATGCATGTGTACGGTATCAACTATCACAGAAGCCTCATATCTCCGGTGCCTTCGGTTCTCACTAGTGGTATTTCCTAACAGTTAGCATAAAACAAAACACGAGTAATACCTTAAGGCAGAAACTCTTTGAGCGTGCTTGCAAGGCAATCTATGAAATTCGGACAGAACAACTCAGTACCCTACAATGTAGTAGAAAGTTGATGGTGCCATGGGAGGAGTGGCAAGGTGGAGAAGGAGGGGGTTCTCCCTGAGCCAAGGGTTTTGCATTATTGGCCCAATATATTTGGTACCGTTGGCCTAGTGCCAAATCGAAGATAAGGAGAGATTCAGGGATGTCTTTTGGAAGAACCAGTGAGTATGAAATTATTACTAAATGAGCGCGGAGCACTGAACAGGGATTTGGAAAGGTCATAGTGATACAATAGCATCATTTCTAAGTGACTGTGATTTGTGCGTCGCTCCGTCAGCAGGCCAGGGTAACGACAGACGCTGGGTGAAATTGTGGAAGGAATTGGATGGCGGTGGAATTTAATATGTATGGGTGCAGAAGCTGATAATCATAATCTAGCAAGCTGAGTAGGGCCAAATGACGCTCGGATTCTAAATTCTAGCATTAACTGAAATCTCAACTAAGGCTCCACCAATCGCTTCGCCCGCCCTGCCTGCTTGCCAGCTATGAGGGGAGGCCCCGCGGGGTGGAATACAGTCTTCAACTTTGATATTATTGTTGTAAATTACCGGTACTGTAAAAACTCGGTACATCCACTATCTCCGATCGGCATCTAATCTCCTTGTTTCGAGACAAAATACCGTGAGAAGGAATAGTATTTCCCAGACGCGGTATAGCTTTTGTATGAATCTATTCAGCTAAGTCTATTGTGGCTTAGTAGGGTCGTTCCCTTTGCCCATACTCCCCGGCAAGCGCGCCAAGTCACCGATGCCCGATAGTGGATCTACCGAGTTTTTACGATACTCCACTTGATCGTTGAGGTCCCCGAGACCCCAGGGGGGCGACGCCGGAAGTCTGTCCGGAGTTCTTGGAAACTTTGTCATTTCTTTTGTCATGCTTATGGTTTGATTTATAAGGTAGAAGGTTCTCGCACATGTTCTGGACCAATGTAAGGAGAGGAGAGGTTGGAACTAAAGAGGAATTATGGAACGCATGGCCAAGAGGAGGATTGATGATTGGTCAATGAGCTGGGTAAATAGGAAGTTAACAGAAGCAGAGAGAAGGAAACGGAATGAAAGAGAAGCGAGGTATGGTTGATCAGGAGATGTGAACAGATTAGGAATAGGAACCAGGGGAGGATAAATAGAGAAAGGATGAAGTTCTCGGTTGTATATAAAGGTATGGATTTGCCCATGGAGATGTGAGAGAGCAGACAACATTAGCGAGACAATCGGAATCCCAATATGAACCGATACAGAGCTTCCACACGCGCAGAAAAATTCAATCCAATCACGAATTACAAGGATTATACCTATGAAAAGGATCTGTTTCCCACCTGCCGTGAAAGCATGGTGAATCTATGCCCAGAGCGTGTTTATGCCCGATATAGGGATGAAGACCTAACAACTATGTCGCGCTAACACCTCCCATAAGTCTTCGGCATCATCTGGTTAGCCGTCTTTCTACAGAACTGACTTGGGTACGAATGTGGGTGGCCGAACCGTCAGGGGTTAGGTATATGAACACTTCTTGCTCGTTTGATCAGAAGACATCCCGGATTCACTCATTCTCCTACGGTAGATCAGATTCATGGCCCCAGAATCCCTTAGTATCTGGCTCCCACCTCAATGCCCGCGGGAGTGTTAGATGTGTCTCTCATTTTGTTTGTTCTTTCCCTCGTTGTAGTAAAGGTAGTCTGATGGAGTGCCCATTTAAATGACAGAGTGGTAGGTACGAATTGTGTTATCCGCACAGGTCTACCCGTGCCAAGGTTGTGACTCCATCACAACCCCCGATTGCTCGCAAGCGGGGGCACTCTCAACATGTCAGTGAAAATGACAGCTCAACGACACTTTCACGCTTAATCCAAATCAAATTCCCACCGCACGAAAATAAAAGTTCTAAAAGAGAGCAAAAAAATAGAAGCCATATTTCCTCTCAAGCCTTATTTGCAAAGACTAAAAACAATGTATCAGAAAGTCAGAAGGGCGTTTAAAGCATCAGAGAATGTTTAGTAGTGGTTCGTAATTCTTAAATGCACTTACAAATTGAAAGCATTGTTGGGCTGTTATTTTCGTCGAGCCATTAGGCACGCTCTTGGGAGTGCCCCAGGTTGCGAGCAAGCGAGAAATTGGGGGTGGTGACGGAGTCACAACCTTGGTACGGGTAGGCTACATCAATTACCAGAATGAAACACAGGAAAACGGGAGAGACCCGCGCGTACTATCAAACAAGGCGGAGGAGAGACGTCACTACGGTAGTAGAATCGCGTTTTACATGCACAGCAGCCATATTTTCACAACATTATGACACCCTTTGTTCGATCGGTTAAACTCAACATTTTTCATTGCCCATCCAAGAGAATCCGGTGAATTTTCACTTCCAGGTTATCACAAATCAACAATTCATTTTTCAGGATGTCTATTGATCAGAGAGTAAAAGAGGGATGGGGTCTTGGCGGTTTTTGTATGTCAAAATCTGGTCTTGTTGCTGTTTTCCAACCCCAATTCAACAATTTCAAGGTGGCCGAACCCTGGGTTTATCTCCGCTGGCACCAAGCTTCTCGTCTGTGACAGGTGGGCATAGTTCTGAAGCACCCACGGGTATTTCTTTGTATCCACTGGGCAATAGGGGAATAAAATTCAACTACTTGAAGTCGGCTGCATTTCGTATCATACGCGTGCACTAGCGGTGACCTCTTTCTCTAGCCCCGTACAAAGCCCACGAAGAGTGGGAGAAAAAGAAAGCATGGAGGGGCATTGGAAGGTTCTCAAACCATACAACAGCACAACTCTATCGACTGTTAGCAGGCTGGCTATGTTATTGAAGATAGTGATGCCCGTCTACCAAGTTATGTAGCATAGCTAAAACACAGGCAACATGGGCAAACCTGAAACCCTTTCAGCGGGCTCTGGAGGTGCGCAATAAAACCCACGAGAGAACAAAAAGTGAATGCATTGGAGACTGCCAAGAGGCGGAAGGCGTCACGAGGGAGGCAATCCCAGTCCGACAGGAGTAGCCAGATGGAGGAGGATGAGGCAGTAGATGAGCTAAAGCTTTGTTGATAATTTATCCAATGGATATTCTGTTGTTTGTCTCGCGGAAAAATGAAGATGAGGAGCTAAGGGAAGGGCTTGTTGAAGGGGCAATGGGGTATACAATCATTGCTGACAGAGCACCAATGTCAAGCAGGGATTCGGGAAAGTGGTAGCGATCCAATGAGGCAAGCAGGGGTGACTGATGTTTGAATGTGCTGAGTACAATACCGTATACCTCATCAGCGGGTCGGGGCGGTGGCGGATGTTCAATTACAATAAAGAGGAAATTGAATGGATATAGTATTCAATATACAGTGATGCTGAAGTTCCAAAATTGGCAGCGCGCTCTATGATAGTGTATCTGAGACCACTGGTATCATACCAGTAGTGGAGGCTAAGTTTTCAAGAGAATCCACCTCTCCCCGACTAAAAACAACTTAGCGAATCTTCGTGGGGGGCTATCTGCCATGGGCGGACCTCGGGCAACATCTGGATTCATGGCGCACCAGTCCGTATTGCACTGCTGCAGGCGCACATTTCCTCTCTACTATGCTGAAGGGCACCTGTTCCAACCGCACGATCACGCAAACTACATTACTAGACTCGATTACGTGCTCTAGCCTTATTGCTTAGCACACTACCGGTACCCTATCCACCATAATAATTGCACCTCGCGCGGTATGATACCCCGGGCGTCGAAATTTCTATCTTGACTAGAGCTGAGTGGGATGTGTGTTGCCACATGGCATTTGCGGGCCATTTACCGATACCCTAAATTAATGACCGCATGCAAGCCGCCTCGTGCCACCTTCAATACCACCTGCCCCATTCCCGTTGGGAGTTCCCACGGCTGAGCCAACCGCGCTTACGGGCGCAGGAAAAGGTCGGCTGGTTTTTATGGGCCTCACGAAATTATGATCGATACAATGCGGGAGTAGTATGTCCTCGATTTTCCCTGTTTCATGCGCCGGCTCCGGTCTTGGAGGTTCAGTCGGTGTTGGGGCAGGATTCTGGGTTGGTTTAACCTTGGAGATGGGACAGCCTGCTGTTGGAGGACGGGGGTGCTGTGGCATATCGTGTCGGCATGGGGCACCCTCCTAGGAGGGGCCGAACTCTATTTGTGTACTCGTCGTGTCGTGACGTTTGTGAAATGGACCAGGCTTGCAGGGGGGGCAGGGGGACATGCCAAGAGCCTCAGGAGAGCCCAAAAAAGGACCTAACCAAGCATAAACGGCAACACACCAAGGGTGATTTATTATAAATAATTTGTTGGTTACACGAGTATGCTCAAATTTCTACACTCTGCAGTTCTAACTGATAGCGGACTCAGACGTGTATTCCAGAATGCTCTGCGGCTATACTAGGCACTTGAGCTGTGCTCGCGCTCGTGGTATGCAGAAAAATCCTGTGCGGTTCAGAGGTTGTCGTCAGCTTATCGTCTCGTGTAGGCTCTTCTGAGGTGTAAAAAGAAATGCACCAAATTCTGATTATTGTCCAAAGCCAACCAATTGCCCCCACACCTCCCAGACGGTGATCCGAGGGAGCTGTCTATAGGGTTAGGGTACCGCATCCTTCACTTTTCTGGAGCGTCTCCCCCGCTAGGCTGCTAGCTAGCTTAAGACTTTCGAGTCGTTTGAAATGAACTTTCATCCTACTCACTGCCCCGAGACGCCGTCGCTCTAATACCTATTCTATACCCTTTTGCCAGATCTTGAGGCTCGTTTGAAGTTGGATAGCCCGACCCGGAGCTGGGATTACATGCCAAAGCTACCTCAAAACTAGAGAATTATTCATCTCCATATTCAAGGTTGGGTCCTGGGCGACTCGTTCTTTGGTGCCATATCTCGCAGTATTGACTTGTTTTAGCGCGAGCGAAACGATTTGGAATAGCCTCCGTTGGCGAGATCGTCCGCCTTTCCCATTTCAGAAACCGGTACGCTAGGGGCATCATATTGGTTACTGCCCTTTCCTTCCCAACCTTCGAAAGCGGCTCTACAGGGAACAGAAAACTAGAGCACAGGATGAATCGGTAGGCTCCCCTTCCGTCCAAGGTCTGCGATTTCAAAAATAATAAGCATGCGCCTAATATCCTTCCTAGAGGTATCCAGGGCGATATCCAAGGAGACTGCAGCGCAAACTCCGGGGATCACAATGTTTACGGCAATAATAATAACACGGGTTACCTGAACAATGCCGCCAATTACGGAACAATTAATCAAGGATGTGTGTTTGGAGATGGGGGAAAAGGTATTGTCAGCTTTCCAGGGAGAGTTCGGGCAATGTTCTAATGCGCGATTAGTAGTAGAACAAGCATCCAGGCCTTGTCGCATAATCCCCTATTGCAGAAATAGCAAGTTCACTGGCCGTGAGGATCTCATTGAATCGCTAAGGAAGTTTTCTGAGTGTACCGGGCACAACCGGATCGCGCCTCATGGACTAGGCGGTTCTAGGTATGTATCCATGATCGCCATTTCAGGGGTCTACTAACCTCGCTTAGGAAAACCCAGATTGCCCTCGAATACCTCTATCGGCGCGCAAGCGAGAGCGAATGTGATGTTTTCTGGGTGCACGGGAGTGGCCTACCAAAGTTTAGCGACGACTTTAGAGCGATAGCGCAACATGTTCGGATTCCGCCGGCCGGCGGCAGTGTTCCCAAGCGTCCAGTCCGTCCGTCTTTCGCCTAGGACGTGACGGACGCCGAATTTGAGGCCTTTGCCCGGGACGGACGCCAAATTGAAGTCCGTCCTAACCCATGCCCGGGACGGACGGCCGGGCCCTACAGGTGTCTCATTTGACCGGTTATTTTTAAATATCATTGGTCTGAAGCCGGTACTTGAGGACACGAGAGACTTTAATTCAAATGCTAATAACATGATACTTTGACACCAGGTATCAAACGAGGTGATCAATCAACCAAGCTGTGTACTCATATCCGATCCCAGTTCTGAGCAACCTGAACCTGTCCCAGTTTCCTGACCTAATCTTGTTGCCCCCTCTTCCGAATCTCTAAGCATCTTCTCTACATCCGCCAGTGGCTTCTCTGCAATCAATCCTGCCTTCCGCCATAATTTCGTACACTCAATAGCCTCAATAACCTCATCACCCAAGTGACCAAGGTAATCGGTAATCAAGTTGGTACCACTAAATGTGATCATGAATCAGAATTAGAAAGTCATGTATTTCTGTAACCTTAGTTACAGTAATTTGAATATGATATAAACCATCACATACCTGCTAGATGCACGTTCGACTTCAGCCGACATAGCAGCAATACTATATATTTCAAGTGCCATATGAGCTAGTTGAGTCCAACAAGGATTACTGAACCATAGTGCCCAATAAGCCAGAATATCGGGAACCTCTTCCTCCTCTTCAGCTGCCTGAAACCAATGAAACTGATATATATCCCCCATTGTAGGTCTAGCCCGCTTTTTCTGCTGCCAGCGCGAGAGGGTATCATCAAGAGGTGGTGGAAGGTCAGTTGCTGTCAGTGCACCGGTGGATGGATTCATTTCTGCGAGGAGTATGATAGTGCTTCCGACATAATACTAGTAGTCTAGGTAGAGGAATTAGAAGGTGTTAGCTATCGGAAAATCAGGTCAACTGGAGCAGACCTCTCTTCGTCACTGTGGCTTATGGAAATTAGAAATCCTTCTCCCCGGGTGGTATATTTAAGCATATTTTATTCACTCTTCAAGTGTAAAAAGGAAGCGCCAAGCTAATAGGGCAACCACACATTATTGGTGAATTTATGAAATGCCTGTAGGGCCCTACGGGTAATTGGTAGGGCCCTACAGGTGACGCCCGTCCTTACCAATGACGCTAGGGCCCTGCAGGTGCCGGCAGGGCCCTACAGGTGACGCCCGTCCTTACCAATGACGCCCGTCCTTACCAATGACGCCCGTCCTTACCAAGGACGCCAGGGCCCTACCGGAAGCTTCCCTTTTCAGTAAGACTGCAGGGCCCGGCCGTCAACCTGCAGGGCTGGAGTCGGTATCGAAGACGGACGCCATGCCCGGCCGTCCTCCCCACCCTGCCCGGGACGCCCGGGACTATTGCCCGCCAGGGCCCTGCCGTCCGCCCGGGACGGTTGGGAACACTGGCCGGCGGTGAGCCAGACGAGGAGGGAATCCTGTTAAATATAAAGAGGTGGTTTGAAGGACAGGCCAGTGGCGATTGGGTGTTGGTTATTGACAATGGCGACAACGAGGAGGACTTTATGGGCAACAGCGGTCGTATTTCCAAATTTGTACCACAAGGGCCTCGGGGTACCTTGATACTCACCACGAGATCAACCCAGGTTGCATTACGGCAGAGTTGTGAAAGGATTGAGGTCGGAAAGATGCAGGAGAATGAAGCCCATGCATTGTTTTTGAAACGCTTGGGTAACTGGAACAGTTCAAGAGATGAAGAAAAGGAGGCGATCACAATGATCCTGAACTCTATCCATCACATCCCACTGGCTATCGTAGGCGCGGCAGCCTTCATGACAGAAACCCAGAGCCCGCCTTCTACTTACTGGTCCATTTTTCGGGGAAGCGACGAACACGCCAAGAGACTTCTTTCCCGGCCATTTTGCGATATCCAACGAGAGACCGACATTACTGAGAGCACCCTCACTACGTACTTCATCACCTTTTACCGAATTACAAGGGGGATGCCCCTAGCGGCGGATCTCTTGCATTTAATCGCCTTCTTCGATCGTCAGAACATACCCGAAGAGCTATTGAGCCAAAGTGGTTTGGATTGGATAGACGATCAAATCCAGTTTCGTGAGGCCATTGGAAAACTATTGGGATTTTCGCTAGTTACGAGGGTGGCACATGAGGACAAGACATTTTACGAGCTCCACCGACCGGTACAACTGTCTTTGCAAGTGTATTTACCAGCAGACGAGTTGAGTCGATGGAAGGCCACAGCACTGAAAGTGGTTTCAAGGTTGTTCCCTCGGTGTTGGACCACGTGGAGTGATGCTGGTTCTGCATACATTCCACATGCACTTGCAGTAACCGAAGGTTTTACGGATCCTATAGCCGAAGTGCTGTGCTTTCGCCTGGGACTGTACTTCCAGCATATGGGTTCCTACAAGAACGCAGAAACTCAATTGCGTCGATGTATTGCACTTCGGGAAGAGAGCAAAGAGCATGACTGGGATGAGGAGGGTCCCGGGAGAGTTACATGTCTGGGTTCGATAAACTTAGATCAAGGAAAGGCAAATGTGGCCGAGGACATGCTTCGGAGGTTGTTAGAGGATATTGGGAAATCATTGAACCTAAATCATCTGATGGTCTAGGACGCAATTCAACATCTCGCTATGGTGCTATCCAGGCAAGGAAAGTACGACGAATCAGAGAAGATGCATTGGCGTGCACTAGAGGGGTACGAGAGGATTCTTGGACCAGACCACCCAAGCACCCTATTAAGTGTCAACAACCTGGCTCTGGAGCTGCGGGACCAAGGGAGCTACGAAGAATCAGAGAAGATGCTTCAGCGTGCACTGGAGGGGCGCGACAAGATTCCTGGACCAGACCACCCAAACGCCCTAGAAAGTGTCAAAAACCTGGCTGGGGTGCTGGAATCCCAAGGGAAGTACGACGAATCAGAGAGGATGCATCGGCGTGCACTGGAGGGTGTCGAGAAGATTCTTGGACCAGACCACCCAAACACCCTAACAAGTGTCAACGGCCTAGGCTAGGGTGTTCATCCCAGGGAAAGTACGACGAATCAGAGAAGATGCATCGGTGTGCACTGGAGGGGTGCGAGAAGATT